>JAWZYV010007521.1:0-50702 GCA_038373885.1 Cheiracanthium punctorium | reverse complement strand
AAAATAAGCCTATTTTCTCACATCAACGGTGCAGTAAAAAAAATCGTGTCAATAGAGTACTTAATGCTAAACAACTGTCAAACGCGTTAAAAATTTTCGAAAGGGCCTTTACAAGCTGTACTGTACACTCAAATAAACGATACACCTGTATCGCAGTTCAGAAACTTTTGCGAAATTCTTAACAATCTTTAAAAATCGAAAATGTTGCAGAATGTATCTCTCTTCGAAGAATTTTGACTGCCAATTCTATTTTTAAGATTTTTTCGGGCAGTTTCATAACAAAAATAACTTGTTACATTTTTCCATGTCGGTTTTCTTTCTCTTTTATACAGCAATGGATTCCAGCGATCCTGAGTGACCGCCTCCCTTTAAGGGAAGTTTTCTGAAAATTTTGGATCCGCTGTTGAGTTATGATAAAAGAAATGAATTACAATTTCCCGTTAGCGAATTCAGAGGTTGCTGCCACATATATATTTATACATTCATTTTGTAAAGAGCTGCTTCAGCGTGACTTTAACCAGGGGCGTGGCCAGAGCAGCATCTTAACGTAGAATTTCTCGTCCATTCAAATCCACCGATTGCTGAACTGACCAACAAACCATTGAACTTTCGCAGAAGAGGCCGTTGATATAAGATTATGGGAGGGGTTTTAGGATTTCCTCGTTTTGTATGCGTTTTACAAGTTTTTTACTTACGATGGATTTTCAGACCCGTGAGTATTTTCCTCCAGCGAAGGCGTCCACACAGAGTAGAGGATGGCCCTTCAGGGAAGTTCTTAGAAAACTGGAGGGAATGCAATTTTTTGTTTAAACTTTAAATGACGCGATCGTAAATACAGATTTTGGTACCCTGTGTTTATTTTCATTCTGAAAAGGAGTGCGTGAGCATGTTTTTTAATAATGGGCGAAGGGAGGGCGTCCCGTCAGGCCCTAAGAGCAGTAGCGAGGGCGTTGCTTGTAGCCACGAGAGGCGTGACTAGGGCGTCACGGTAGGCAAGAAAGGGCGTCCCATTAGGACAAAATGCCTGGTCGATATAGAATAGCTGTTACATTTGCGACGAAAAAATTAACTACTGCAAAAAGCATCTGGAATCAAACTTCTAGATAGTGTTTTCTTTCTTTAAAGAGAATTACAATATAATAATAAGAAGCTTTATTTCGAAAAGTAAATATTTCGCACAAATACAGCGTGATCTGTTTAAAAGTGTAGGTTAGGTGGAAGCAACGGTCCGCGATTTTCAATTATAAACTCATTCTGAAAAATTGCAACACGTTATGAGCCTAAACTTTTTATAGCATACATCTTCAATGATCACTTTTATCTAAAATGTAATACATAAAAACTAACTGGGAGTGATTTTTACAGGTATTGGTACTTTCTAATCTTTGCCCCCTCTCACGGGTTCGAGACAGGGGTTGTTTCGAACAATAGAGCTCTCAGGGTTACTGTGAAAAAATTTCAAAATTTTTGCATGGCCACTTCCACTTCTCGTCTGCGAAAGTGGACGAGCGCATCGGAAAGTCATGAAATGCGTGCGAACGATAAACGCATCGCCAAAATGGGCGGCGTAAACCTTTTGCAAAGAAGAGCATTGCAACGAACCCACGACAGTTTAAGAGAGGAGAGTGAGGTTGTTTTTGTTAGAATGAAAATTTTTCAGATGCCCTTCTATTAGTTTAACATTTCTACTGTCTATTCCAGCGAATGAATGATAATGGTGTCCATGCACTTTCTCTCTGCGTTGATTTGGGTTCTTGACCAGGCTCTCCTTTGCAAATGTTTTGGGCCGCTCATTTTCGTGATAGATATATCGCTCGAACGCCCTTTGTGGTTTTTCAATGCACGGATCTTACTTTGGCAGGAAAAAAATAAAGGGGGAATTTGGAAATTTTTTCGCTGTCACCGTCACCGTGGGAGCTCTGTTGTCTTCAATAACCCTCATTTCGAGAGTGTACCTCTGGATAACTATCTCAAATCTCATCTCGATGGGTTAAACGGAGCTGCAGCTAGAGTTTCATCCATCGGGGAAGTTTTTCATGACTACCCTGTCTATAAATTTCGTTGTCATCTACGCATATTTACGATAGTTAGATCCCGGACAGACAGACAAACCCAAATCATAAACAGTTTTTTTTTGTTCCTATTGGAAAAGCGTTCATAAAAACACAACTCAAAGGAACTGGAATCAATGATTTTAAGCCGATAGTTACGGAATTTCCTAATGGCCTGGAACTGGACTTAAATTGTTTTTAGCTGAATGATTGCTATAAAGTGCAGTTGTAAAATGGAGAGGAAGTTAATAAAAATAGGCACGTTTTTACATGAAATGAAGTATCTCGTTCAGTACTCATAACCAAAAAAGGACTTTGTTTTTTTTTTAAATGTACCTTAGAAGTTCTTAAGAAAATGACTTCATATAGTTTATTTCTGTTCTCCATTTTTGTGCTTATGTTAACGAAAATGAGAGACAATGAAAATAAACGAAAATGAGAGAAATACAAATCCAATACCCAATAGAGGCATTTTGGGAAATAGTCTAGTAAGAGGGAGGGAGGGGTGGAAATTGGCTAAGGAAAATAGTACAAACGGAACTAGAAATGTTATTAGAAACTAAAGAATGCTTTCCGTCAAATTTTCGTCACAGGTGTGTCGTTCGAACACCATTTATGATTTTTCAATGAGCTGATCTGACTTTCGCAGGAAAAAAGTGGGCGATGCCATTGGAATTTTTTTCGCTGTCACCGTCACTGTGAGAGCTCTATTGTCTTCAACAACCCCAATGTCGAGCACGTACCTCTAGATAACTATCTCAAACCTCTTCTCGATGGGTTAAACGGAGCTGCAGCTAGAGTTTCATACATCGGGGAAGTATTTATATGACTGCACTTCAGGGGCGTAGCAAAGGAGGGGGGTTAGGGGGGTCATAACCCCCCATGAGGAATTTTTTGCCATACAAAATGTATATTCTTCACTCCCTTATCACACACATGTATGTATATATGTGAGTGGCACTAGTCGTAAAACCCCACCCACTGTTCATGAAAAATTTCTGGCTACGCCCCTGAACGCTGTACATACATTTCGTTGTCATCTACGCATATTTACAGTAGTTAGATCCCGGACAGACAGACAAACCCAAATCATAAATACTTTTTGTGTCCCTATTGGGAAAAGCGTTCATAAAAACTCCACTCAAAGGAACTGGAATTTTTTAAGCCAATTGTTACGGAATTTCTTAATGGACTGTAACTAGAGTGAAATAGTTTTTAGCTGAATGATTCCTATAAAGTGCAGTTGTAAAATGGACAGGAAGTTAATGCAATAGGCACGTTTTTACATGAAATGAAATATCTCTCGTTAGTACTCATAACCAAAAAATGACTTTGTTTAAAAAAATGAACCTTAGAAGTTCGTTAGAAAATGAATTCATAGAGTTTATTTCAGTTCTCATTTTTTGTGCTTGTGCTAACGAAAATAAGAGAAATACAAATCCAATACCCAATAGAGGCACTTAGGGAAATAGTCTCGTAGGGGGAGGGGGGGTGGAAACTGGCTAA
The DNA here is from genome assembly GCA_038373885.1 of Cheiracanthium punctorium. Lineage (NCBI taxonomy): Eukaryota > Metazoa > Arthropoda > Arachnida > Araneae > Cheiracanthiidae > Cheiracanthium > Cheiracanthium punctorium. Next base: position 47,145 of record JAWZYV010007521.1, on the reverse strand, counting down.
TAATAATGAAACAAATGGAACGAGAAATGTTATTTAAAACTGAAGAATGATTTTATCGCTCAAAGAGGAGATCCTAAAGAATAACAGCTGCATCGTATTCACGTGCTTGCAGACAAGTAGCTTATGGTTTTGAATAAATGCATTTCTTTCTTTTTTTACGGAAACGGGAAAAAAATATTTAAATTACAGGGAGTGTTTTCCAACCATTACTTCTTCCAACCATTTTTGCGACTTACATTGAATTTAAATGTTGTCTTTATTTAGATTGAACCTTTTGCTCATTTTAACCAATACCACAGAAATCTGTACCTTTTTTTAACGCAAATTTATCATTGACTGTAAAAACCTATACAGCGAATTGCGAACATTTATTCCTTGAATATTTCAGGAATAAAAGTCCACGTCAGTGTTTCTGGGACAAAATAATGCCTAATATACACAAAAAAATAGGACAAAGTCTTATGACATTGGCATAGGAAAGCAACGATATACGTAAATTCTGAGAGGGATTAGCTTTTTACCATATGCACAACTCATGATCGCTTTCCTCCAGAACACAGGAGATCGAGACTTTAATGATACAGGCCCAGTCATTAAGACTTCCTCCGTTAACGAATAGAGAGATACTAACGAGATGCCGTAACAAGGTCATGATCACTCTTCTATTCTACAATGGTCAGGTGGAATTTGGGGAGCCATTACAAATACTTTTTCATGGGCTGTTTAGAGGAATATTGACTCTGTACAGTCAAAAAACTGTTTATGACATGTCTTTTACAGCAATCAAAGACGTGAAAACGATAAATTAAAATATGTTTACAATGGATAAACTTGACCACAAGAAGTGTATCCAATCTAAATACATACGATATTTGTGCCGATCTAAATAGCTCTTTGAGATGACACAGTTCGAAGATGACATTTATTCGAAGTACAATGAACGTTTTTGTGACTTCAAAATGGCATTTTGAAACATTTTCCTCTCAGAAAATACCGTTTAAAGGATGGTAATCTATAGGCTACCGTGGGCATTAGAGGGTTAAAAGCTCACTTTTAAATTGCATGCGAGATCGCAAATGCGTCAGTCATCGCAAAACAGGATCCCACTATTTTTGCGTACCCAAAATAACCCTCTCACTCAACCCCCCACACGAATAGCATTCGAACAGTCAAAATCGCGAACACTGAAACCGCCAATACTGTTCACACAGTGGAAATAGTCAATATTCACTATTCGATGAACGGATGATGGATTCTGTTCGAACAGCAGTCATCGATCGTAAGAACCGTTCGAATGGGCCCATCCCTCAGTGGAAGCCACCTCTATGCGGGAACGCAGCCTCTGGTGTCTCCAGCGGATCTTCTCTTTTGCAATATCAGGGAAAGGAACATCCCTTCTTTTTTAATAATTCCAAGTGGCACTCACACGTCTGGAGAAGGGAAGTTTGCCTTAACTCAATTTCCGCAAAAGAATTCTGGTGAGCTTTCAAAATGTCCCGTGACTGCTGTGGGGGAAGTAAGCCGTTTTTACGTATTTCGTTATTTCACCTATCAAAAACGGCATAAGCTAATCAAACTATCTGGGGCATGCATATGAGTTTCTTAACATGGGCACTCAATGACACAGCACTTTTTGAAAATCCGCAACCAAAGGGGGGAAGGCGTCAAAACACGTACACACACAAGGTGTGGGGTGCCCCCAAAAGTGGGGTAACAGCCGCTTTCATTCGCTCACTATGAGAGATCAATGGCCAATGCAAACTGAGAAAAAAAATAGATAAGTAAACGAAATAGGGTAGGAAAGAAGATGACGTTGAGAAATACTTCCTCTCCTTCATTTCCAAAAAAGTGGCACTTTTTAAATGGGTCCCCGTACAAAAATGACCCACTGAGTGAAATGGGTCCCCTACACACATGAAGTGACGAACCCATTTCAGAATAATAACCTATCGAGAACTCGGAATACTATAAAAGAGCATACGAATAAACAGATGATAAGCTATCGCCCATTTTTAACGGAAGTTATCTGGAAATTTTGGTCCACTGTTTCATTGGGAACACTAGAAATGAATTCAAATTTCGCGACATCCAATACAGAATGTTGCTATCCTATACATATTTATTCATTTTCATTTTGTAAAGAACTTATTTAACGTGTGTCTCACAAGAGGCGTGACCAAGGACTTAGTTCATCTAAATTTGCAAGACATTCTGGTCTAATTATCGAATTCATAGGCATGACTAAAAAAAGGCAAGGGATGGGGGGCAATTGCGCCCCCGGAACCATTCAACAAAATTCAGATATCACCTTCTTGGAAATATTTTCAATCATAGAAGTATCTTGGTCCCCGAACGTTACTTGCAATGGATACCCATGGTTGAAGTGACTACAAATCAATACACTTACGTGAAAAAATGCCGTTGATAGAACTTTGCTTTCGCTTTTGGGTGGAGGCGAATTGTAATCCTGATTTAATATGAGTTTTCTTTACAAGATTTGACTTACGAAGGATCTTCAGACTCCGTTAGTTATATTTTTATCATCGAAGGCGTTAGCTTACAGCAGATTACAGCCCCACTTTCCGTGAAGTTTTTAAAACCTAGAGAGTACATGATTTTGGTTTTTACTTTAATATGACGTGTATTTATTTTCCATCCGTAAAAGGACAACACTAACGCGTTTTTAACAATGGGGTGAAGCCAGGACATCGCGTGAGGCCACACCGGTGTATCGAGGGCGTCACGCTTGACTGCAAGGCGTGAGAGGGCGTCCCGATCTAGCCACGAAGGGCGTAGCCAAGGGTCACACCAGCAAGAAGGATTGCGCATTAAGGCTCCGCGAACAAGCCGATATGTTCGGTGAATTCTAGGGAATGGACGCGAGACATCTCGCACTGTCTCGCGTTCTCATGTCTCGCTCAAGCATGGGAACGGAATCTAACTTCACCAGAAATTCTGATCCAACGGACGCCTGTCCAACGCACCCTGGATAAAGACATCCATAGCACAGCTCTTACAAAATGACAATTCCAAATGACAAAATTCTATCCTTTCTTTTCTTTTTCATCGCATGAACAGTGGATCGAACATGACGAGAAAGCCTCTTTTAAAGGTGGACATTAACCTGTGAATCAGAGACAAAACCTTCGACGTGACTAGGCGGGCAGCGAGCAAGCTGATTTGGATACGCCCACACGCTTTCACACACGTGTGAGGGCAGAACTGAAGCCGCGACGCACTGCAAGTGCTAGATTTCTGCCCGCTGGAATCTCCCTTTAGGTATGGAACACAATTCGCTGCCGACTTTTTTCAGCCCGTTCTCCAATGTATGTGGATGCCAGAAGGGATCCATTGATCCCCGAAGTTTGTGTGGTATGAAGAAAGTACCATTCTTTTTCTAAAAATATAAGCAAGACGGTGAAAGATTCTCATTTCAATGTGTTATCGCTGAGTATTTTGTAGAAATAGGACTTATTATTCCAGAAATTAAAACAGGAAAATAATTCAACGCTTAAGCATTATTGCGACTTGCCCATGTTGCTACCGTCTAAGAATAGATCGTGGGCGTTCCTGAGTTAAGGACACAAGGAACATAATTGGCTCCATTTTTCGAATGTTTAGTCATCTGTCTAAAAATCCAGCAGACCAGGACGATTTCCATACACGTATAATTTATGTCGGTTTAGAATACATAAACACTGAAAAAATGTGGCTTTGAAAAAGCAAACACACACCGTTTGGCTACAATAAAGATTTGCAGTTGAGCCTTTTTCTCAAAATGTGTTTTTTTATAAATTGCTTTGGTACACTTTTCTAAAAATTTGTTTCAGGTGAACAGTCGACACTTTCCAGAATGGTTTCACTCACTTGTTTCTTTAAAAATACCTACAATCGAAGAACTCGGTGAAAAAATTTTGAAAATAATTTCCTTTATGTTCCGTTGATTGTTAGGATCCTTAAAATTATTTGGTTAAGTATTTTTAATTTCATTTCTTTTTAGCCAAAATGAAAATCCTATTCTCATATCATACGCAATTTTAAGTTCATCAGCTCAGTAGTTTTTTATAAAAGCGTACCCAACTGACAAGCTGTTGAAAAAATGTGTTCGATATACTTCGATGAGTTCTTAAGCACTAATTTATGAATCCAATTAATTTATTTTAATTTGATATATAGACTATATTGTGTATATACAGTGGACAAAAAAATTCATTTCTATATTTATTTTTAAATAAAAAAACTCTGTTCGAGCCTCGTCAGGGGGAGATCCCCCTGAACCCCCCTCACTTTTTAGTTTCATGATTGCCCTATTAAAACGATATTCATGGACTATGGGATTTTATCTCTCGTCTTTCGTGTATTTAGCCTGGTAACCAACCCTATGTTGAAATTTTTAGGATTGTAACCTATTTATAGAAAAATACAGGGGATGCCTATTCTACAGCTTACGAAATAGTGTAACAATAGATTAGAGCTGTTGTGAACTAATAGTATTTAAATACATGTAAAATTATGTCGCTTTATAATGTCGCATTTTTGGGACACATTTTCAATAAAGGGTGTTGAGAGATAAAATGATGCAGTCATGAATAAGGACTCATCTTTTGCAAAACTGTCACTTTGATTGCACTGTCACTTTTGCCTGTCGAGAATGTCCCAACGTTTACTTAATGATAATTTGCAGTAAAACTACCTACTGTATAAGTATATTTTTTCCTAACGGGGCTCAATTCAAATACATAACAACTATCAAAAAAGTAACGTTCTTCCATTTCAACTGGACCACCACCTTTCTGAAAGACTTTTGCTCGAAGACATGTATTCTCGCTTCTGCTTGGGCCGATGGCGGGCCACCTTATGGCCTCTAAGAAAAGCTGGCGTAAGGTGACTCCCATTATGACACGAAACAGCAGAACACTTTCCCATGCCCTCCGTGGCCATTTGGCTTGCAGTGGGATAACGATGGTCATCGTTGGCGTAATAACTTGGCGTAATGAGAAGAGATCCAATAGGACGAGGGAGGCATGTTAAGCCTACAACGCACCTGGTACTATATATTGAACAACCACTTTAAGTACTTTCCTATGTCTACAAAATATCTTTTATACATAGATATCTTTCGGATTTTAAGAGTATTTATGCATTAGATGTTCAAAGAACTTAGTTGGACCACCCGCTGTACACAATTCACAAGCACAATCCATCAGTCATGTGCTTTTAACAGTCCGCTTAGATCAGAAGCTCTCACAAAGGCTGCCATTCTCACACAAAATAAAACACTTCCACAGGTAAAATTCAGTAGAAATAGACGAGGGAAAACACTCACACTCCCTCAAAACTCAACAGTGAAGAATGGACACACTGCACTTTAAAATCAGCTTCGAAAACAAGAGCGAAACACCGCTTCTATCACAGAGCGACGCAAGCGTACTCACTGAGAGAGCTCCATTCACACATTCTCGACGGGAGCCAACTCACACTGAACTGAGACCCAGCTCACAGCTTCTATTGATAGGTAGGGCAGAAGCTAGAAGAAGCTTCTAGACAAGTTTATTTCTCTGAGATTCTACATAAAGCAGGAATTTTGATTGCGTCATAGAAGAGAAATATTAGGCTATTACGCTGATTTTAATGCAGGAACACCCACTTTCAGGGCCCATAGGGGAATCGCGCGGAGCAATCGCGCCTAATGACCCAAATGTCGCCAAGTTTGGCCATTTTGGCGAAATATATAAATAAGTCCCCAAAAGTGAAGAGATCGAAGCCCTAGGGCCCCCATTTCTCGAGATTTCTAGAAACCCATAGGAAAACAATGGGGAAACCGAAACCTCCTTATCTCCGGATCGAGTGGACCCATTTGGATGCAACAAAAAGCAAAATTTATCTATTTGACTTGTACAAAACGAATTTTAAATTATTTTAAGCCCCAGAACAACGGTTGCCAAGAAATTCCTAACAATACTGTTCGAACGTCGATCCTACGAAATAATTCGAAGAGGCCCCTCCTCTATGGAAGTCGCCTGTGCTGGAACGCAGACTCAGTTGCCTCCAGCGGATATTCTCTTTTGCGATATCAGGAAATGATCATTCCCTTCTTTTTTAATACAATCTACCATATACTCAGAGAAGATCCCAGTTTTAGGGATTGGAGGGAAGTTTTGCCTTAACGAAATTTCTACAAAAGGATTTCGTAGCTTCCAAAATGCGTTGCAAATGGGCTTTGACTGTTATTTTGGGGTGGTGGCGGAAAATAGTGCAGTAGTATTTTTCGTATTTGAATGTTTTAAAGAAATGTCATAACGAAATCGGGCAGGTATATCGGTCGCTTAACATAGGGGGTCCATGACGCAGCATTTCTCGAAATTTGCTTCCAATAGGGGGATAAAATACAGGCATACACAGGATGTGGCGTGTCCCAAAAGTGCGGTAACAATCGCTTTATCCTACTGTATTATGTCCTACTGAGAACGGATGATTCTATAGAAAGCAAAAGGATTCAACAGATTATAAGCTATCGCCCCGTCTTTAACGGAAGTTGTCTGTAAATTTTGGGTTACTCATTTAAGTAGATCTAACATTTCTTTTTGACCTAATTGACATTTCTATTGACCTAATTCAATTTAATTGTCAAAAGGAGAATTCAATTGAATTAGGTTCAATGGTGCTATAATAAATACAAATATGGGTACCCTAAGTTAATGGCTCCTATTTTGAAAAAGACTGCGTTTTAACATGTTTCTCACGATGGGCGTCACAAGGGGCGTCCGTTAAGGAGCAATGTCCGCTCTTCTGCTTGGAACGGTTCGTTTCCTTTCAAATTAACACAGATGATATTGGGATTTCGGAGTGTTTTCGGCATTTCTTATCTTGAATGAGAGTTCCATTTACAATTCTTCACTTATTAAGAATTTTCTCTGTTAGTACTTTTATCCATTGGAGGAGTCGACCGATGATGGATTTTACACCCACATTCAACCGAGGTTTTTACAAAATTTTACATCTACTGTTTAACAGAGAATACAACCAATACTCTATGTTTATGACTCATTCTGAAAAGAACTGCGGTCACCTGTTTTGAACGATGGGCGTAGCTAGGGCGTTACAGGAGGCAAGAACGGGGCGTCCCGTTAAGTCGCAGTGTTAAGTAAGTCTAAATCTAGAACAACTATGGGTTGCATGTTCAATGAACCAATGAAAAAATTATTTTGACTAACACTTCTAGATAGTACTAAGTAAAACTTTATTTTTTCAATGAAATGGCGTTCTTTTGTCAAATAACGAAAGTATAATAAAAATTGTAGAAAAAGTTATTATTTCCTGTTTTTTTAATTTTAACACCCTGATTCTAGAACTCTTTAAACATTCGAAAAGGAGCTAGAAACAAAATATTTTGTATCGAGTGAAAAAGCATCTATTTTCTTACCTATAAATGGAAGTATTAATTCTTTCTTCACATTCAATATTATTGAAATATGTAGTAAGAAAAATTATCATTAGAAACGTGTTTTTTTGTGTGTGTGTGTGTGTGACTTCATCCATCTTACTTTTACAATATTTCTGATCGATGAATGCTGGCATCTGCGGGACCTAATCGACTACTGCTGTTCATTAAGGATACAATGAATGGTTTTAGGACTTCCAAATGACATTTTCAAACATTTTCCCCTTTAAAAAATAGCGTTTAAAGGACGGTAGCCTATAGGCTATCGTGGGCAGGAGAGGGTTATCAGCTCATCACAAGTGCGTATTCGATTGAACCGATTACGGATCCTATTCAAACAGTAGTCGTCGATTCTAGATATCTTTCAAATGGTACATCCCTCAGTGGAAAACGCGTGTGCAATCGTAGCGTGTAGTCTGGAGTGGACTTTTAGTTTGCTATATCAGGGAAATGACCATTCCCTTCTTTTTAAATACGTCTACGGATTTTCGACAGAGTGTAGTGAAAGAAAGTTTGTCTTAACGAATTTTCTGCACAATGATTCTGATGAGCTTTCAAAATGGCCTGTACCATTATGTGGGGGATTGCTCTAAAATAATGCCGTTTTCGTATATCCATGTTTCACCTATCCAAAATTTCTGAAGGCAGCCATACGAAATTAGGCATGAATATGAGTTTCTGAACATGCGCGCTGAATGACTCAGCATTTCTCAAAATTAGCATCCAGTGAGGGTTAAGGAACCAAAATATACCTATACACAGGGTGTGGGGTGTTCCCAAAACCTGACAACAGCAACGCCCCCTAGAGAAGAAAGCCGCGGTGCTTACTTGTGACGTCACACCGAGTAGGTAAAGCAAAGTGTTTCCATTGGGTTTCTCCTCTCTCCCACTCCGCGGGAGAAAGAAATCCAATGGAAACGCTTTGCTTTACCTACTCGGTCTGACGTCACAAGTAAGCGCCGCGGCTTTCCTCTCTAGGGGGCGTTGACAACAGTCGCTTTCATTCGTTATCTGTAAGAGATAAATGGCGAATTTGTAAACTAAAACAAAATGTACTCAATAAGGTAGTGTTAGGAATTTTCGGAGCAACCCGCTGTTCTGGGGCTTAAAATAGTTCAAAGTTCGTATTCTACGCTTCAAATTTTGCTTTTTGTCGCATCCAAATCGGTCCACTAGAACCGAAGATACGGAGGTTTCGGTTTCCTCATTATTTTTCTATGGGTTTCTAGACATCTCGAGAAATAGGGGTCCTAGGGCTTCGATCACTTCACTTTTGGGGACTTATTTTGGAGCCCAATTGGGCGATATTTCGCCAAAAGTCCCAAGCTTGGCGAAATTTGGGTCATTGGGCGCGATTTTCGCAATGGAGCCTGAAAGTTTGTTTTCCTGCATTAAAAACACATAAAACCTAACATTTCTCTTCTATGACGTCATCGAAATTCTCACTTTATGTAGAATCCTCGAGAAATAGAGTTTTCTGGAAGCTGCTCGCAGCTTCTGCCTCCTCTATAAATACCACCAGCGCGCTGCTCCGAGAGTTCAGTGTGTGAGTAGAGCTGTCTGAGTGAGTACGTTTGCTTTGATCTATTGAATATGATAGTGCTATAGAAGCAGTGTTTTGGCTTACTTCTCTAAGCTGTTTTTAAAGTGTTGTGTGTAAATTCTTGATTGCTGAGTCTTGAGAGACTGTCAATGTTATCTGTCGTATATTTTCACTGAAAGTGTTTTATTTTGTGAGAGAAATACAGCATTTGCGAGAGCTTCAAATCTAAGCGGACTGTTAAAAGACCATTACTATTTAATTGTGCTTGTAAATTTTGTACAGCTGATTGTTCTACGAAACTCTAGAAGCAATAAAGTTGTGTTCTATACTGACCAGTGGACTTTTTACTACATCAAATGGACTTTAGAACGACGAACCCCGGAAACATGCAGAGGTTTCTGGAACAATATTATAGATCATCGGCACACAAATTGAAAATATTTTTCGTGTTTGTAGGTGTTATAGTGTGTAGGGTAAGAGTTCTGATACATCACGTTCTTTAGACACTCATTTTCAAAGTACTTGTGGTGTCTACGGAGTGATAATAATAATGAAACCGGAATCTGGTGCCGGCATGATTAAAAAAAACAATGTATTTTATATTTAATTTATGATGCTGTTTCAAAGCTATCCCGAATGACTGGGTAACCTTGCACTAGGTAAATTACCTACTATATTTTGCTTTTATAGGAGTTAGCAGCATTTATTAATTTACATATAAAATTAAGCTGTATTTTAGGGTTTATCCCTCCATTTTATGACATTGAGTGAGAAAATAATATCAATACATAAAGAGAGGCCAATGAAAATACAGAAAATGTGGATCCAAGTTACCTTGAATGATTGTAATATGAGTAGGATTTAAATAGAACATTTCATGTGTGAAAATTCTCAATTTCAAGTGTTCCAAATCATACAATTTTTAACTTGCTTGTCGAGTAACCAAGTTTACAATCATTTTTTTCTTCCTATTTCTATAAACCTCCTATAGACTAAAATAAGTACAATCTTTATAACCTTATTAAGAAAACATCGAAATAAGATATCCTTAAGTCATCGAAGCATTTTTGAGATCGCATATTTAAGCAATAACAAGGATGTAAAACTAATAACGTATGATAAGCCTTCCGAGATACTTTAACAGCGTCTTACAAGATAACGAATTTTCATAAAAATACGCTGAATTTTCTCTTTCTAATGGTGCTATTTAAGAAGAAATCCTATTTTTCAGATCCCTTTAAGAAAAGAAAAAACTATTTATTTCGTTATTTGAAAGTTAAATCTTTTGTATTTTTATGGCCGTACAAATAATTTTTTCAAGGTAATAAAGGAACCTGAATGGTTGTAAAGTATTTGCAATCTTTTTGTAAGCTTAAAAATAGGCTATCGTCATTCAAGAGGACATGAATTATCTTGTTTGTTTCCGAAGACATTTTCCTCGCTCAATATTTTATAAGAGAAAAGATATTTTTGTATTCTTATAAACTGCAATAGTGTTTATCTATCTTATTTCAGAATGTGATGCTATAAAATTTATATGTTTTACTTATCAGATTTAACATTCTTGCAGAGGGTGTCTCACAATTACTTTGAACTGAAAAGAAAACCTTTGCATTAAGAAAGAAACCATCTTTTAATGACAAAATCTCTAAATAAAAAATGAAAATAATTAAAGAATGCATAACTAGATCAATATTAAAGAAGAAAAATAAAATCTGAAACACTAACATTTTAAATGCCCACTAATGTACTATAAAAAGCGTATCATAATCCAAGCGTTCTATCAGCTAAAGGAGGAATGCTTTGGACGGAGTACTGGAATCAATGATTTTAAGCCGATAGTTACGGAATTTCCTAATTGCCTGGAACTGGACTTAAATTGTTTTTAGCTGAATGATTCCTATAAAGTGCAGTTGCAAAATTGACAGGAAGTTAATAAAAATAGGCACGTTTTTACATGAAATGAAGTATCTCGTTCAGTACTCATAACCAAAAAAGGACTTAAAAAAAAAAAAATTGAACCTTAGAAGTTCTTTAGAGAATAACTTCATAGAGTTTATTTCAGTTCTCATTTTTTGTGCTTATGTTAACGAAAATGAGAGAAATACAAATCCAATACCCAATAGAGGCATTTTGGGAAATAGTCTAGTAAGAGGGAGGGAGGGGTGGAAATTGGCTAAGCGCTTTTGCAAAACATTTAAATGAAGAACTTTTGAGTCTGCCATCTTCATTCTTTTGTTGGACAACTTCCTTCAAAGAATTCACTTATTTTTTGATTTATAAACTGCTTTTCTACGTAGTCCAAAATTTTTTATTCAGTTAGAAAACTATAAATGGGTGATCTAACTCAGTAAACCGGGATTTTTTTTTTAAACTGTCCAAAACGGGACGTCATAATTAAAAAATTGTTTACGATTCATAAACTTTGGCACAAAATGTGTGTCCTACCGAAATAAATACGATATCTGTGCAGTTCTGAATAGCTCTTTGAAATGACACAGTCTGACGTTCTTCACGAGTGGGTCTATTCCTTTTTGATATGTTTGGATTTCAGAACGAATTTTCAAAGACGATTTTTTTTTAAATCTAAACGCTAGATTTGTTTTTTTTAGCCTCATTCCTATTTTAGTAAAAAGTCGTAACTCGCAAGAGTCAAAGAATCGTTTGAAATCTAAAAAAGAACTTTTTAAAAACTAGAATTTATTTTTGCTGCAATCCTGTCTTAGTTAAATCAAAATGGCGGCTTTCACAAGGATTGCCCTATATTCTCATAAAGTCGCCAAGGTTACAACATTTAAGCATTTATCGTTAGCTTGGCGGAGTGGGGTCCTAAAGTAAGGAATCAACCATCGATTCTAGAAATCATTCGAATGGCGCATCCCTACAGAAGGAAACGCAGGCGGAATCGAAGCGTGTAGTCTTATTTTGCTATGTCAGGGAAATGACCATTCCCTTCTCTTTAAATACTTCAGACATGCATACACCAAATCAGATATAGTGTAGTGAAGGGAAGTTTAGCTTAACGAATTTTCTACAAAATGATTCTGGTGAGAATATCAAAATGGCCCGCGACCCTTATTAAAAGATCCATCGATTAAAAGAACTTTCCCTCGGCCGTTTTACATAACGTATAGTGTGTTGATAAAATCCTCGAGTTACGCTGAAGACATAGAAAACAGGCAGGCGACTCGAATTCTGAAAAGTTACGTTTATTGGAGATATCAGCAAAACAGTCTTAAAGGAAACAACTTCAATTACGTACAGTACTTTGCTTCAGTCACCAAAATCGCTTGCGGTTATTATGGATGAGGCAGGGGGCAGAAAGTGGTCATACAGTTTTTTCGTATTTCTGCGATAAAAAGACTGCCCATCATCCTACGAAATAAGGCATCTCTATCCATTTTTGAGCATAGGTGCTCCACTGGACAGCCTTTTCCAAAATTCGAAATCGGTGGGGGGAGGGGGGACAAAACGGATCCCTCCCCAAACAATGATTCGTAATAAGAAGGCGGGTTCGAGACAGGGGGTGTTTTCAAACAATAGAGCTCTCACGGGTTACTGTGCGTTTGTGACATCCTTAATATTTTTGAAACATTGAAAATTTTACATAACGTATCACTCTTCGAAGAATTTGGACTTCCAGTTCTATTTTAAGCATTTCTACGGGCAGTTTCATAAAAGGAGAGAAATTATTAGAGTTTTTTATGCGGCTTTTCTTTCCCTTTTATACAGAAATGGATTCAAGGAATCCTGAGTGACCACCCTCCTTTAACGGAAGTTTAGTGGAAATTTTGGATCCACTGCTGAGTTGCCATCGAAAGAAATGAATTAAAATTCCACGATATCGAATGCAGAGGTTGCTGCCACATATATATTTATACATTCATTTTGTAGAGAACTGTTTCAACATACCTTTTAACCAGGGGCGTGGCAAGGGCATCCTCTTAAACTAGAAAATTTCTTGTCCATTCAGATCCACTCATGGCTGAACTGACCCACAAACCATTGAAATTTCGCAAAAGAGGCCGTTGATGTAAGACTTGTGGAGGGGTTTCAGCATTTCCTCGTTTTGTATGAGTTTCACAAGTTTTTTTCTTAGGATAGATTTTCAGACCAGTGAGTATTTTTATAAAGCGAAGGCGTCAACACAGGGTAGAAGATGCCCCTTAAGGGAAGCTCTTAAAAACTGTACGGAATTCATTTTTTTTAAACTTTAAATGGCGCGATCCTAAATACAGATGTTGGTACCCTGTGTTTATTTTCATTCTGAAAAGGACTGCGTTAACATGTTTTTTTTAGTAATGGGCGAAGGGAAGGCGTCACGTGAGGCCCCAAGAGCAAGCAGTAGGGAGGGCGTTGCTTGTAGCCACGAGAGGCGTGACCAGATCATCACGGTCGGCAAGAAGGGGCGTCCCATTGAGACAAAATGCCTGATCAGTTTAGAATAACTGTTGAATTTGCGGTGCACAAATTCACTATTGCAAAATATATCTGGAATCAGACTTCTAGGTAGTGTTTCGTTCTTTAAAAAATTGCTCTATAATAATAAGATGTTTTGCTTCGAAAAGTAAATAGATCACAAAAAGGCAGGGAAAATACACAAAAATAATGCGTACATTTATGTACAGTCATGTGAACCCATTGAAGCACAATATCACATGTTAATATGTATATTGTGTCTATTAATTCTATTCACCTTGTTTCAATGGCATCTAATATAACGATCAGAAATCCTATGGCATGTACCCCAAAGTATATTTTTTAATGATTTTTTTTCATAACTCAAAAATGAATGTTCCACTGCGCTTATTGCCTGTCAAAAAATCGCTTTTATCAGGCTTGGTAAAAGAATTTTGTCTGAAGTATTAAAACTTCGGAAACATTTTGTGCAGAAGAGTCAAGGATAAAACTTAATTTTGAAATTTGTTTTTCCTTCAAAGGGAACTTTTTTTACGGTAGGATGAAGAATTTGCAGGAACGGGCGGGGACTTTGCAAATGAAATTTTGTCAAGTCTTAAAAACTGAAAAATACTGGGTCGTAATACTTTATTGGAATGGAAATTTTCAGGCAACGTCAGCCTGATATCGATTCAATTTGAGTTTATTTTTCAAAGAGAGGAAACTGTTTTCGTATCCTCTTAAGTGTAAAGTAGATATTGAATATGTTTTACTTTTCTTTAAGAGAATGTTTACTTTTAAAAATTCCTGCTTTACCTTCGAAGCTAATTGCTTTTAATATTTGAAAAATAGCCGACATGCGTATTACATTATAGAATACAGTTAAAAACTGTGAATAACATGTGAAAATAGGTATATTTTTAAGTATTAAAATACTTTAAGCTCAAAACATGCATGAAAATCGCTGTAAGATGACACTTTTGTAAAACACTTAAACTCTAATTTCAATAAAAAAATTCTGAGTCTATAATCTCTTCATTTCGACGGTTGACAACCTCCTTGAAAGAATTAACTTTTATTTTTTTTATAAATAGTTTTGAAAGATTGTCCTGAGTTATAATATTATTCAGTTAGGAAACTAAATGGGTGAACTCACTCTATAAACCGGGATTTCTTTTACAGAAGTCAAAGGCAATACCCCCATAAATTAAAGAAATGCTTGCCATGGATAAACTTCGGCAGACAATTTGCGTCCTATCAAAATGCATACGATATTGGTGCCGTTCTTAATAGGTCCTTGAGATAACACAGTCTGACATTTTTCACGAGATTAAAATAAATATAACAATTTCTTCTGCTGAACCACGGAGGAATTCAATATTTAAACTGAGCATTCCAGATTCTGCATGAATTATTTTAATTTTTAGGAACGTGCATAATCTTTCAATTTGTTTTTAGTTATGTAACAGACATTTTAAATTACGGAGAAACGATTTATTGAGAATATTTGTTACGATAACTGGGATTCAAGCACAGTATGCCATGTTAATAAGTATTTCGCGTCTATTAATCGTACGCATCCTCTCTCAATGAAAGCCTTGCATCTAACTGAATGATCAGTGATCCTAAGGTAATATATCCCATAGTAGTTTCAATAGAAAAACTTTCTGCACGTTTATTATTATTATTATTCTCTTCAAATTGACTATGTCCTAAAAGTCCTAATCTTCTATATTCATTTTCTAAACGCAAAGAATGTATAAAGTATTCAACTCAATATAAATCCAAAATGAATTTTCTTCAGTGGTTGTTGCCTATCGAAAAATAGTTTTTCCCCGCTTTGTTAAAAGAATTTTGTCCAAAGTTGTAAAACCCGAGAAACATTTTAAGAAAAAGTTTCATTGCATCCAAAATTTAAATTGGATTCAACGAAAACCCCAACTATTCCTTCATTGATCTTCGATGAAAAAGCCATCATAATGCATTATGGCTTTATCATGGTGGATAAAGTCTGCCACACACTTCATCCACCATTTGCGTAAACCATAAAATCCCGTGAACCGTTCAGATGTCTGTCTATAAAGAACTATTTTATCGGCCTTTTGCAGCCGAAAACGATGTCTTTAAAATACTTTACCTCTCTTGTACCGTTCTTCCAAAGCTGTTACACCTATTTTCTTATCCCCACAAAAGAATCGCTTTACCCTAAAAATGGCCCATAACATTTTATTGTACTTTTATTTTATCTAAAGCTACCGGAATCGTTTCAAGTATCTTTGAACAGCACGGTTATCTGAAATGGGTAGTCCTTACTTGAGACCAGTGGTTCTCAAGTAAGGACTACCGTTTTTCCGTTCTCAACCGTTTTTCATTTGCTTACCTTGACTAAATTATTTACATGGATCGTACAACGGGACTCGATTTTAATCGAGACACAATAATTCCACTGTATAGTTACGCCGATCTCTGACTCAAGGACTCTGTCACAATTCAGGTTTATCTCCTCCAAAACAAAAATTTTTCCCTCATTAAACCAAATAGATTCAAAAGTTTTGTTGAAAAGTGTAGTGAAATTCACACTGATAGGCTTGAAAATTTTCTTAATCCTGTAAAAAAGAACAGAAAATCTGCGCGACTTTTAAAATCTGAAAATCCCCCCCGTTCCGTGATTTTTAAGCGATTTTTAGCTCTCTTCAGCTCCATTTTATTCCTGAAAGTTAAAAAAAAATATCGTTGGCATGTCAAAATGAGGTGTCGCAAGTGATAATGACGTCCTACTGAAGTCACGGTTAACAGACAAGGGTATGTTTGCGCTGTAATACCAGAGATAATTGGAACTGGAGATGGAAAGTTAGAGGGTATTCTATAATTTAGCTTGAATTATTTCTCTTTCGCACATATCGGATGGGAATACGTCGAAAAAAATGTTATTTTGGGAAAATTGAGTGTCGAGATTTTACTTCTCTTTGAGTACGATAGAGGGCGCCAGTCATTTTTCTATAGTGTTTGAGTGATATCGTAATTTATCACCGTTTTCACTTGTTTTAGGGATGACCAGTGCTCGGCATGCAGGGATTTTCGAATTTTTTTCTTTTTCATAGGGAAGTTTTTAATCTTTTGAATGACTTGCGCCATTACTTACAGGACGTCTGAAATACGCCTGTAAAACAGAACATGGCCTCTACATTACTTGAGAATTGAAAATGCTTCATAGTCTTTTTGTCTTTTCTAAACATCAAGGAATTTCAATTAGTAAAATAAGTAAGAAGAAATAACATCCTCGATTCGTTCAGCCTTGAAAAAAAGCTAGAAAAAGTACTCTCTAACAGAAAGAACGCTTAATTTTTTTCTACACTGTTCGGCAACTTCATCCGATTTAAATATTAAATTACGTACTGTTTCAATAAATAATATTTTTTTAAATCATCCGGATTCTTTGTAATTTATGTTCCGCAACTTCGTTTACCGAACTTGCGGTTTAGCAGTCTCGACGCTCGTAAATCATTTTGAAGCAGACAGAGTCAAAATCTTCATTATACACCCTGGTATAGTTAACATACTGAAAGAGATGACAGAAAAAATATAAACCTACCTTAGACGAGGAAAAAGGGATGGAAGTCCACTCATGTCCATAAAAATGAAGAAGCATCCATTCTCATCAATGCAACACTCCTTCAGCATTTGGATCAGTCGACGATGATTAGAGTAGTCTTGCAATAAATACCCTCACCTTCACCTAGAAAATTGAAAAAGCCAAACTAGGAATAAAGAATCCACAAAAAGCTTAAAAATAACATAAACAGACAGGCAGTGAATCTTCTATCAGCGACCCCTCCCCTCTATTAAGAGACCGCCCTCCTCCAACGATCCATTTTTGAAAGCACCGATTTTGGACTCTAATCTGCTATCGTTAAAACTTCTTCTAAAACAGACCACGCGAGTTTTATTTAGGACTAGCCGCGTGCCCGTTCTTCGCACGGTAGGAAACGAATATTTTCCTAAAGTATAATCGTACCTGTGCAAAAACAAAATCTAAAAAAAAAAAAGTTCAAATAGTCCCTTTGTTAGTAGGACTTAACAAAAAAAGTTCGAGTATATACTTAACAAAGTAATAAATTACATTATAATTTCTTGTCATGCGTAAAACACGGCTTTAAAAAAATTAAAAAGTCGCGAAATTCCGTCCCGTGTTCTGCGGTGTAAACTCTAAAATAGAAAGACAGACATAGAAAGAAATAAACTCGTAACTGGGATAAATATTGACTGTTTATTGGTTTCTATATTTACAAATTCGCAGCTGTTGCACAGGGTTGATAATGAATATTTGAATTATGTGGTCATGGAAAACTGAATCCAGATAAAAAAAAAAAATTCAGTTACTGAAGATAACTCAAAAGGCAGAAGACAAGAAGCTTTCTAAACGGAAGGCTTGAATAGTTTATGACAAAAAGTATCGTTATCCAGTGATTGAATATCTACGTTGAGATGGTAAGAGATGGCTCTTTCTGCAGACACATGTGAATTGTGAGTAAAGAAATGTCCTGCGTCTTCTTGTGATAAGTTCGTATCACTTATTCGGAAAACTATGATTCTAAAGTTTTGAAGAGCTTTGAATAGTTGCTTAGAACATACTTGAATTCGAGCCGTGATGGCCAGAGAAATGCTTCAGGGACTAAGCTGAAAGTTCAATTCCTTCCAAGCAGATCATACGGCAGATGATATTGTTGCGGAATTACTCTGCTACTCCTTGGGTTCGTCGTTCTAAAGTCCTGTTGGTGTAAAAAGTTCAAGTAAAAAGTCACTTGTCAGGATGGAACACAAACTTTATTGCTTCTAGATCTTCGTAGTACAATCAGCTGTACACAATTCACAAGCACAATCTAGCAATAACGTGCTTTTAACAATCCGCTTGGATCAGAAGCTCTCACAAATGCTGTATTTCTCACACCAAAATAAGTCACTTTCACAGGCAAAAATTCCGTAGAAATATTCAAGGGATATAGTACACAATCCCTTAAGACACAGCAATGAAGAATTTACACACAGCACTTTGAAAACAGCTTCACAAAACAAGCTAAAACACAGCTTCTATAGCACTATCAATTCACACAAACGTACCGAGAGCTATTCACACATCGAGCGTTCAGCTCGCACTGACTCTCGGGGCGACGCGCTCTTCTATAAATAGCCGGCGCAGGAGCTACAAGAGGTTTCCAGAAAAGTCAATTTCTCGAGGGTTCTACATAAAGCGTGAATTTTGATTACGTCATAGAAGAGAAATGTTAGGTTATTATGCGTTTTTAATGCAGGAAAAACAACTTCCAGGCCCCATTGGGAAAATCGCGCCAAATGACCAAAAAGTCGCCAAACTTGGCGACTTTTGGCGAAATATCGCCAAATTTGGCGCCAAAAATAAGTCCTCAGAAGTGAAGAGATCTAAGCTCTAGGACTAATATTTCTCGAGATTTCTAGAAGCCCATAGAAAAACATATGGGAAAGCGAAACCTCCGTATCTCCGGTTCTAATTGGCCGATTTTGATGCAACAAAAAGCAAAATTTATCTATTTGAAGCGTAGAATACGAATTTTAAATCATTTTAAGCCCCAGAGCAGCGGGTTGCCCCGAAAATTCGTAACATTGCCCCCTTCCCAAGGACTGCACGTCCCGGGCAGTACAATCCCTAGTTAGGAGGTCACACAGGTACCTACACTGTATAACACTTAACAAGATCTTAAGAACATAATTCAAGCAAGTAATCAATAGCACAATAAGCAAATACACATTAATAAATAAATAATCATCATAATAAATAATTACACTGTAATAAGTAATCAATGTAATAACAAATACACATTAATAAAATCCAATATATTACAAATATGTACACTAAACATGGCGTAAGTAGTGAGAGAAAAAAAAGAGTTGAAGAAAGAGGAAGAGAAGAGAAAGACAGGAAAGGAATGAGAGATGAAAGAAAAGAGGAAGTACGCCATAGTGACCATAGTCTGAGCTAATTACAACCGCGGTAGATGGCTAGCCGATCGTAATGTACAACTCTTGGCTTCGAGTTTGGTGACTTACGAATCCGTACGATGACGTCATTCAGCCGGTTTAGGACTGTGTAAGGACCGTCCCACGGCGATTGCAGCTTGGGAGACAGGCCTTTCCGTCGAGTAGGATTCCATAGCCAAACTTTGTCACCTGCGTTGAACTCGTGTCCCGTAGCCTTCGTGTCGTAGCGAGTCTTCATCTTTTCCGTGTTCAGATTGATCCGCTCCCGAGCAAAATGATGTACATCTTCAAACCGTGCCCGAAGGTTTTCCATGTACTCCTCTGGCGATGAAGGCGCATCTGGAGGGCGGCCGAACACTAGATCGGCGGGAAGACGAAGATCTCTGCCGAACAGCATCTGGGAAGGTGTGAAGCCGGTAGTCTCATGGACGGCACTCCTATAGGCCAGCAGGAACAGGGGGAGTTTCTTGTCCCAGTCCTCTTGATTCCTAGATACCAGGAGCGAGAGGTTGTTCAAAATTGTACGATTGAACCTCTCCACCATGCCGTCGGATTGTGGGTGTAAAGGCGTAGTCTGGGTTTTGTCCATTCCGAGAAGTTGGCATAGTCCTTTAATGACTGCAGAGGTAAAGTTCGTTCCTTGGTCGGAATGAAGTTGCAGAGGGGTTCCATATCTGGAAATCCATTCTTGCACCAGTACCTCTGCTACGGTCGTAGCTTCTTGATCGGGAATAGGAAACGCTTCGGGCCATTTAGAGAAGTAGTCAATGACAACTAGGATGTATTTGTTGCCATCCGAAGTTCGCGGAAGAGGTCCCAGGATGTCGAGGGCAATCCTCTCAAAAGGCGCTCCTACATTATAACGGTGTAGTCTTCCACGGCTTCGTTTCTTCGGGCCTTTGCGGGCGGCACAGGCGTCACAAGCTTGACACCACTTTTCGACGTCGGCTCGAGCCCTAACCCAGTAGAAGCGCTCGCGAACTTTCTGCAGGGTCTTCATTACGCCAAAATGGCCCCCAGTTAAGCCATTATGAAGTTCTTCTAGAACCTTCGGAATCCTCGAGCGAGGGAGTACCAACTGCCATCGGAGCATCTTGCCGTCGTCCGACTCCCATTTACGATACAGGACTCCATTTCTCAGGCGAAGCGAATCCCATAAAGCCCAGTACTGTTTTGTTGCCGGACTGTAAGATGATATTTCTTGCCAACTGGGCTTAGCGCTGGATTTTTCCATAAATTCCACAATAGGTTTGATGTCGCTGTCTGTTAATTGGTCCGCCCGAACATTTTCGTCACTCCAGGGATCTTGAGATGATGCCGATGATGTAACTTGGCGGACAGCGGGATGTTTCAGATGGTAATTTTTCTCTGCCCTGGAGCAATAGCGACAACTGTCTATGCAGGGCCTTCTCGACAAAGCATCTGCATTTCCATGAGATGACCCTTTCCGATGACGTATCTCGATGTCATATTCTTGTAGTCGCTGTATCCACCTGGCTATTTGGCCCTCCGGATTCTTGAAATTTAGAAGCCAGGTTAAAGAGGCATGGTCCGTTCGGAGCAGGAACTTTCGGCCGTACAGGTAATGATGGAAGTGCTCCACGGCCTTAATGATAGCAAGGAGTTCCTTTCTCGTAACACAATAGTTACGTTCTGCCTTTGAAAGGCATTTGCTCCAGTAAGCAATGACGTGTTCTTGGCCATCTATCTCCTGGGACAAAACTGCTCCGACACTCTCCTTACTTGCGTCTGTGTCCAGGATAAATGGCTTGTCAGGGTGAGGATACGACAAGATCGGCGAAGATGTTAAAGCCGTCTTCAGTTCGTTGAATGCGTCCTCACATTCCTCAGTCCATAGAAATTTCTGTCCAGTCTCGGTCAATTTGTGAAGAGGTCTCGCAATTTGAGAAAAGCCCTTCACGAATTTTCGATAGTAAGTACACAGACCGAGAAAACTTCTTAAGTCGTGGATATTCTCGGGACGACTCCAGTTCTGGACTGCGGACGTCTTTTCGGGATCGGTTCGGACTCCGTGGGCGGATATTATGTGCCCGAGGTAACGTACTTCCCGACGAAACAAATTACACTTCGATGGACTTAGTTTCAAGTTTGCCTCTTTTAATTTCTGTAGTACCTTTCGAATGTTCTCGAGATGCTCTTCGAAAGTCCTTCCGACGATGATGATATCGTCCAAATAAACGAGACATGCTTCGTAGGAAAGTCCTCTCAACACTGTCTCCATTAGACGCTCGAATGTAGCCGGTGCGTTGCAGAGTCCAAAAGGCATAACTTTGAACTGCCACAATCCTTGTCCCGTGGTGAACGCAGTCTTTTCACGGTCATCGGGATGGATTTCTACTTGCCAGTAGCCACTCTTGAGATCCAGAGTGGAGAACCATTCGTTTCCCGATAAAGTGTCCAATGTGTCGTCTATCCTGGGAAGAGGGTAGCTGTCTTTCTTGGTAATGTCATTCAGACGTCTATAGTCAACACAGAACCGGGTGGAACCATCTTTCTTTCGGACCAAAACAATCGGCGAGGCCCACGGACTAGTCGATGGCTCGATGACGTCATCACGCTGCATCTCCTCTAAAAGTCGGTTCACCTCTTCTTGCTTAGCAAACGGCAGCCGCCTAGGATGTTGCTTGATGGGAGAAT
Source organism: Cheiracanthium punctorium (assembly GCA_038373885.1). NCBI lineage: Eukaryota > Metazoa > Arthropoda > Arachnida > Araneae > Cheiracanthiidae > Cheiracanthium > Cheiracanthium punctorium. The sequence goes on along the minus strand of JAWZYV010007521.1, from coordinate 25,093 downwards.
GGCTGCTTGTGTCTATTTTATGCTGCGTTAACCTCGTACGGCCAAAGTCACCGGAAGTACGAGAGAAGAGGTCTTCAAATTCAGCTATTACTTTCTCCGCAGCGCTTCTCTGTTCTGCCGTTAACTCCACGTCTTGTAATAATTCCTTCGTCAGGCACTCGGAAGATTTAGCTGTCGTTTGGTTGGTGTTCTTATTAATGCAGGTAACAGGAGTGCATGTCGCCAACACTTCATTTTTCTTTATCACCTTCGACTTGTCCGTCACATTTACTACTCTAACTGGAATTTCCGTTCTCGACAAGTCCACAAGTGTTGCTCCCACAAGTACTCCTCTGACGGAATCACTATTGCTTGGGTGTTCGATTAATCCAAAGCGGAATTTATTGCTTTCTTTTACTGTTCCAGAAATTATGGAATCAGTTCTGGGAGGTAGAGTGATATCAGTCTGGGCTATTATTTGCTGAACAGGCAAAACAGTTTCGTTTCTAATATCGAACGCAGCTATTTCTTCTGAGTCTGAACGAAGCTCATTATTCTTAAAGTCCAAGTTAAATTTGTGCGATTTTAAAAAGTCGAGTCCGAGAATAAAAGAGTCTGTAATATTGGCGACATATACCACATGGTCGTATCTGGCATTTCCAAACGTGATTTCTACTTGCGCTTTTCCGCCCACTTCGATCTTGTCACCTGTCACAGTCTGGAGGGTCAGCGAGGGCGGAGTCCAGATAATCTTCAAGTTCAGTTTCTTGGCCAGATCCGTCCTTATGATGGTTACGTTCGCTCCAGTATCAATCACCATGTGGCATGGGGAACCATTAACGTATCCCAGTACGAATAGTCCATCACTGCCGCCATTCACTGATGAAATCTGTAAGACTTTCAAACGGGGCTTTTGAATATCCCTCAGCCTCTGTTCCTGAAAGTCGTCTCTTTTCTGTCTTCCTTCATGGGCTTCTCTGGTGCGTTGATAACTGCGATCTTTACGACGAGAGTTCTTTTGTGCGTCGCAGTATTTTCGTAAATGCCCCTCGCTGTTGCACCTCCAACATTTCACTTTTCTTGGCTCTGACTGTTCTTGTCGTTCCACCAGATTTTCCAGGGTCTTTAATTTATTCTCTAATCTCTCCATTTCTCCATCCGTAGGCTCCTGGAATGACACAGCTCTAACATTATGCCGCTCTTTTCTTACGGCCAGCTGAGCTGCCTCTAGCTTCATGGCGAATACGAGGGCAGACCTGAGATCTTTATAATCCGCCAAGATCAATGCTTTCTGAATTTCAGAGTCCACGAGGCCTTCAATAAAATGTTGTACTGCAACTTCTTCTCGAACATTATCAGGATAACTGCCATAGGCTAGATGACACAGCCTATCTATGTCGGAAGCACGCTCTTGGAGGGTCTCGCCAGATCTCTGCATCCTTGACTTAAGTTGGATTCTACTATATTCTTTCTGGCACTTCTCTCCGAATTTCATCTCCAAGGCACTTGCGAGGGCGTCAAAATCTCCTATCTTCGTCGCTCCAATAGTTTGCAATACGTTAATTGCATCTCCGCTAAGGGAAGCGGCCAGTTGGTCCGCTTTCTCGGACTCGCTCCAACCATTGGCTTTGGCGACGATTAAAAATTGGGTCTTGTAGGCTTCCCAGGGAGTCTTTCCGTCATAAGTGGTAAGTTTCACTGCTGGGCGGCGTGACGACAGTCTGATGTTTTCCGGTAACTTTCCCAGCTTGACGAGAGAGTCCAATTTTTCTTCCATTTTAGCTTCACATTCTTCCTGTATTTTCGAAACTATATTTTCTTTCCAGTCTAGTTTCTCCTCAATTTTATTCTTAAATTCTTCCCGCATTCTGCAAATATCTTGCTGCAATTCCTTAACATTTTCTTCTATTTTTCCTTCAATTCTTTGTTCATATTTCGTTTGAGTTTCTTCTATGAGCGACATTCTTTTCTCCATTATCTCTTGACTTTCCTGCACACTCTTTTCGAATTTCTCTAATTTTCCCAAAGCAGTCTCCATTTTCTCCAATCCCAATTTCATTCCTTCTTGTCCGGCTTCAATTTTCTTCTCTAAATCCGCTTTCATCTGTTCTTGTCCGGCTTCAATTTTCTTTTCTAAATCGGTCTGTCCGGCTTCAATTTTCTTTTCTAAATCGGTCTGTCCTGCTTCAATTTTCTTCTCTAAATCCGCCTTCATCTGTTCTTGTCCAGCTTTCATCTCGTCTTGTGCGGCTTTCATCTCGTCTTGTCCGGCTTTCATCTCGTCTTGTCCGGCTTTCATTTCTTGCATCATATTCATGAGCTTTTGAAGTTGTTCTTCCATTTTTTGTCTAGTCAAAACCATAAACTGGAAAATTAAAGTCTTTATTTAGAATCCCGATTCTGACACCAAATGTTGCGGAATTACTCTGCTACTCCTTGGGTTCGTCGTTCTAAAGTCCTGTTGGTGTAAAAAGTTCAAGTAAAAAGTCACTTGTCAGGATGGAACACAAACTTTATTGCTTCTAGATCTTCGTAGTACAATCAGCTGTACACAATTCACAAGCACAATCTAGCAATAACGTGCTTTTAACAATCCGCTTGGATCAGAAGCTCTCACAAATGCTGTATTTCTCACACCAAAATAAGTCACTTTCACAGGCAAAAATTCCGTAGAAATATTCAAGGGATATAGTACACAATCCCTTAAGACACAGCAATGAAGAATTTACACACAGCACTTTGAAAACAGCTTCACAAAACAAGCTAAAACACAGCTTCTATAGCACTATCAATTCACACAAAACGTACCGAGAGCTATTCACACATCGAGCGTTCAGCTCGCACTGACTGTCGGGGCGACGCGCTCTTCTATAAATAGCCGGCGCAGGAGCTACAAGAGGTTTCCAGAAAAGTCAATTTCTCGAGGGTTCTACATAAAGCGTGAATTTTGATTACGTCATAGAAGAGAAATGTTAGGTTATTATGCGTTTTTAATGCAGGAAAAACAACTTCCAGGCCCCATTGGGAAAATCGCGCCAAATGACCAAAAAGTCGCCAAACTTGGCGACTTTTGGCGAAATATCGCCAAATTTGGCGCCAAAAATAAGTCCTCAGAAGTGAAGAGATCTAAGCTCTAGGACTAATATTTCTCGAGATTTCTAGAAGCCCATAGAAAAACATATGGGAAAGCGAAACCTCCGTATCTCCGGTTCTAATTGGCCGATTTTGATGCAACAAAAAGCAAAATTTATCTATTTGAAGCGTAGAATACGAATTTTAAATCCTTTTAAGCCCCAGAGCAGCGGGTTGCCCCGAAAATTCGTAACATTATCGTTCTTGAAAAAACAAAAGGTTGAAAATTGAAAATATTTCCTCCCCTGGATTTAGAGAACGATGCGATGGTAGGAGCTGGCTCTTCCTTCAGACGCCCGTGGGATTGTTCGGGGAAAGGCTTCAACGACTTGACTAGTTTATGACAATCGTTATCCAGTGATTGAATATCTACAATGAGATGGTAAGAGATGGCTCTTTCTGCAGACGCCCCTTGTTAGTGAAGAAATGTGCAATGTGCAACTTGACGCTGCTCACAATGGACTCGCTATGGCACACAGTTGGAAAACGATGATCCCCGACACTTTATAATCTTGACGTCACGGAAGATGGAGATATTTGTAGTAACGTAGTCACATCAAAGTACAGTAACCGGAGAAATGTTCATGAATAAAGCTCCTGGTCTATCACTGAAGAAAAATCATTCGTTGAGACTGCAGCGTATAGACACTGAAGACTCTTTCTGAGGACTTTTAGAGCTTCCTCAGACTTGGATAGGTCTGGAAGTCGTTCATTTTTGATTGATTGAAACATAGTACATACAGCTGCTATTATATTTTAGTGGTGAACTATTAAGACTATTGAGGAGGAAGTCTACCGAGTAGATTTAGTTTGTACTGTGAGGCATGCTGGTGCTGGGACTATTGAGCATTAAAATGTGTTTGCTAAATATTGAATGGTTTTAAATTGGAGGTGTGATTATGGTTTTTTTCGGATGCAGGAGAGGCGAGAGAAAAATTTACGGATACGTCTGAATTTCTTTTTACGGTATGTAATATTGGTAAGTCGTTAAGTGGTGGAACAGGTGGTGGGAATCGTGGAGTAGGAGGTGACGGTGTGGTAGGTGGGAATGGATCTGGTGGATTGTCTGAGTAGTATGGCTGTGGTATGAGATGATAAGGCATGCGTGTGATTCTGATATGTCTGGTGTATCTAGAAAAGTCGGGCATGGGTTTTAATCCTCTAATATATAGCATTGCCTCGGGTGTGGGTCTACTGAAAGAAGTATTGGCTGTTGTGTATGATGAGATGGAATGCGTGTCACTATTACATGTTGTGTAAGATGAGACGGAATGTGTGTCACTAGCTGTTGTATAGGATGAGGTGGAATCTGTGTCACTATTGTCTGTGGTGGGTGTTGTACTTACTACCGGGGACTCCTCCTCCTTCACCACTGGCACAGCCGAGACGACAGTAGGGGGCCGAACAAAAACAAAACGAAACAAAAGTTTCCGTACGAATAAATGCAGTATAATAAAAGCTCCAAAGAACAGCAAAAAAGACGCCATACTTCGAACAAGGTCTGATATAGACTGAAGTCATTTGTTGAAGTTCCATAACTTTACATTGTTATGTGAACAATGCCAGAATTTGAAACATGCAGTTTGATTGTTACGTTCTTTTTTTCTCTATTATTAAGTAACAATACTGAAATAATGTTTAAAAAATGATGTTTTGCAAATGTTATGAATAAATATGTAAACAAATGCCTATTTTTACTCTTTTTCGGTGCAGTATTTAAAAAAAGTGATATTCGTATTTAAAAAAAAAAATCGTATTATAGTCGTATTCTCGCACCATCACGCTGTCATAAGTAACAAATTTAACAATGCAGTGTTGAATTTCGGCTATTTTCATTTCTTCAAATAAGGCAAAACACTTTTTTTAATCTGTCGATCAGTTCTTGCTGGACATGCGCTTTATAGAGGCCACTGAACTTAATAACTGCATTATTTCTGCACTAATCACTGCTGAATTAAAAAAATTAAAGCTAAACTCTAATAAAACCTACACTTGTTTTTAAAAATACTATTTCGGTACGCTCTCAGTAAATTGCGCCAAGCTTAAAACTGTGCAAATCGGTAGATCCTACTACTTTCTCAAAATCGCCAAATCAGCCATTTTTTTTCCTCCAAACTAAAAAATATACATATTAGTCTCGGAAATCTCCCAATCCCTTATTCTTTTACACATAAAAAACAATGAATTCCTGCTCTGATTTCACATGAACGCAATATTTTAATTAAATATAACTTTGTAAATAATCTAAACAGAAAAAAATCATTATTCTTTTATTTTTACTGCCGGACTCTAAATAATTTAATAAAATAGCCAAACATGGCAACCTCGATGCTTATTTCTCTCTTTTTTGACTGCAGGGTTGCAATTGCGGAATTACGGAGATCAAAAATTAACGTTTTTGACGTTTTTTTTTAATCAATATCTTCTAAAATAATTCGAATTTCGAAATTTAAATTAGCGGAAGACCTTCCTCGGAATTTTCCGAATTTGTGGACACCTCGATCGAAACTCAACTCCCAGCCGTTTCGGAGGAGATGATGTTACACACAGACAGACAGACGCGTACAGATTTTAATAGTATAGAAGATTGTGTCTATTAATTCTATTCATCTTGTTTCAATGGCATCTAATATAACGATCAGAAATCCTAGGGTATATACACCAAAGTAGATTTTTTAATGATTTTTTTCATAACTCCAAAATGAATGTTCCACTGCGCTTACTGCCTGTCAAAAAATCGCTTTTATCAGGCTTGGTAAAACAATTTTGTCTGAAGTATTAAAACTCCGGAAACATTTTGTGCAGAAGAGTCAAGGATAAAACTTAATTTTGAATTTTTTTTTTCCTTCAAAGGGAAGTGATTTACGGTAGGATGAAGAATTTCCAGGAACGGGCGGGGACTTTGCAAATGAAATTTTGTCAAGTCTTAAAAACTGAAAAATACAGGGTCGTAATACTTTCTTGGAATGGAAATTTTCAGGCAGCGTCAGCCTGATATTGATTCAATTTGAGTTTATTTTTCAAAGAGAGGAAACTGTTTTCGTATCCTCTTAAGTGTAAAGTAGATATTGAATATGTTTTACTTTTCTGTAAGAGAATGTTTACTTTTAAAAATTCCTGTTTACCTTCGAAGCTGATTTCTTTTAATATTTGAAAAACAGCCGACATGCGTATTACATTATAGAATACAGTTAAAAACTGTGAATAACATGTGAAAATAGGTATATTTTTAAGTATTAGAATACTTTAAGCTTAAAACATGCATGAAAATCGCTGTAAGATGAAACTTTTGCAAAACACTTCAAAAAGAAATTATGAGTCTGTAATCTCTTCATTTCGACGGTTGACAACCTCCTTGAAAGAATTAACTTTTATTTTTTTTCATAAATAGTTTTGAAGCGTTGTCCTGAGTTATAATATTATTCAGTTAGGAAACTAAATGGGTGAACGCACTCTATAAACCGGGATTTCTTTTACAGCAGTCAAAGGCAATATCCCATAAATTAAAGAAATGCTTGCCATGGATAAACTTCGGCAGACAATTTGCGTCCTATCAAAATGCATACGATATTGGTGGCGTTCTTAATAGCTCGTTGAGATAACACAGTCTGACATTTTTCACGAGATTAAAATAAGCTAGTTTCTTCGGCTGAACCACGAAGAGTTTAAATCTTTAAACTCAGCATTCGAGATTCCGCAGGAATGGTTTTAATTTTTTAGGAAAGCGCATCATGTTCTATTTATTTTTTTTAATTACGTAACAGCCATTTTAATGTATGGAGAAATGAATTATTTGAAGATTTGCTACAATAACTTGGATTCAAGCATAGTATGTTAATAAGTATTTTGTGTCTATTAATTGTATGCATCCTCTTTCAATTCAAGGCTTACCAATAAGCAATTAAAAACCAATTCTAATAACCAATAACCAATAAACCAATTTCTTCTGCTGAACCACGGAGGAATTCAATATTTAAACTGAGCATTCCAGATTCTGCATGAATTATTTTATTTTTTAGGAACGTGCATAATCTATCAATTTGTTTTTAGTTATGTAACAGCCATTTTAAATTACAGAGAAACGATTATTGAGAATATTTGTTACGATAACTGGGATTCAAGCACAGTATGCCATGTTAATAAGTATTTCGTGTCTTAATTGTATGTATCCTCTTTCAATGAAAACCTTGCATCTAACTTAATGATCAGTGATCCTAAGGTAATATATCCCATAGTAGTTTCAACATAAAAACTTTCTGCACGTTTATTATTATTTATTATTATTCAAATCGAATAAGTCCTAAAAGTCCTAATCTTCTATATTACTTTTCTAAACGCAAAGAATGTATAAAGTATGCAACTCAACATAAATCCAAAATGAATTTTCTTCAATGGTTGCTGCCTGTCGAAAAATAGATTTTACTAGCTTTGTTAAAAGAATTTTTGTCGAAAGTTGTATAATTCGATAAACATTTTAATAAAAAGTTTCATTGCATTCAAAATTTAAAGTGGATTCAAAGACAACCCCAACTATTCCTTCATTGATCTTCGATGAAAATGCCACCCTAAGGCATTATGGCTTTATCATGGTGAATAAAGTCTGCTACAAACTTATCCACTATTTGCGTAAACCATAAAATACCGTGAACCGTTCAGAACATAAAGAACTATTTTATCGGCCTTTTGAAGCCAAAAACAATGTCTTTAAAATACTTTACCTTTCTTTATCCGTTCTTTCACAAGCTGTTACACATATTTTCTTATCCCCATCGATCGTAGACAGGTACAATCAGTTGCAGAGTTGAGTCACAACAGATACAGAATTTTAGAATATCGATTCAAATTTTCAGGAGATACAGTCATTCAATTTTTATGCGGCCCTCGTATCCAAATATTCCCAGTGAGTCCATCAGGCCCTTTACGGTGATGTACAAAAATTCAGTTTTTCATCCTAAAAAGGCTCCGAGATAGGTTGAAACGACCTGTGTGCCAGGCGATACAATATTAATAATAGTACATGTATTGTGCCTTCCTGCAATGATTGCTTTCTTAAAGATTCATCTCGTTTCAATCCTTTCGAGGGTGGTAGTCTATTCGAGATACAAGTATTGTGACTCATGAGATCCAATCGAGGCACGCATTCAACACATATTTCGAAATTCCTCTGCATCATTATAATTTTTAAAAATTTCTTAGAATTCTCGATATAACTTTAGTTCACACCATTAACACCACAAGCACAACCACTCCCATTTTCCGTATTTCACACCCCACTCGTGCTTTCTGCAAAATAATTTTAGCTCAAAATACAAATTCATATTTTCCTGCTCTGGGCATTTCAATTCATCCTCAGTCCATCTCAACGCCTCCAAACATCTGCCATAAGACAAAATGTTTACTATGCCGAAAAATCCAATTTTCCCCCTACACAAAACATTTTTTCGCTTATCTTATAAATCCATTTTATCGTTTAAAAATGGAATTTTGAGATCCGATGCTTTATAGGGATCGCCCGCGGCTTTATGCAAACATAGGAGAAATATTCTTGTGCGAGAATCTGTTAAAAAAAAAAAAAAAAAAAAAATGTTTCCTCTCGAAATATTTAACTGTACATCCATATACCTTTTTGTTTATATTTATGAGAAAAGTAAATTTTAAAATGTACGGAAAAACAATGGCGACGCCTTAAGCCATAAAATTTGTTATCGAAAATTTATAAAAACTAAAGACAAGTTCACAGATAAAGGGGAACGGCATTCCGATGAAAACTAAAGTACAAATTCTAGATAATGCTTTTAAAAATTTTAATAATAAATAACGAAAAGGTAGGAAAATGTATTAATAATAATTATATTTTTAGTTAAAATTTTAATTTTTTTCAGCTTGATATAAATATAAGATGTATTATTGAAATATTAAATGAATTCTATGCATTGGACTGGGGTATTAAACTGGGGTATTCCACGGCATTCTCAGTCAATCTCAACGCATCCAAACATCTTCCATAAAACAATATGTTTACAATGCTGAAAAATCCATTTTTTCCCCTGCATATATATATATAATATTTTTCGATTATCTTATAAAGCCATTTGATCGCTTAACAAAATGGGATTTTTGATCAGATGCTTTATACGGATGGCCCGAGGCTTTATGTAAAAATAGGAGAAATAATCTTGAGAGACTATCGTCATTTTTCATTGATTTGAAAACAAAGTTTGCTTCCGTAACATTTAATTATACGTTCATATACTTTTTTGTTTATATTATGAAAAAAGCAAATTTTAAAATGTACTGAAAACAAATGGTGAAGCCTTAAACGATCCAATTTGAAACTTATCGAATATTTATAAAACTAAAGAAAAGCTGACATAAAATCTAAGAGGAACTGTATTCTAATGAAAACTGTAAAGTACAAATTCTAGATAATATTTTAAAATGCATTAAAGATACGAAAATAACTTTTAACTCGAAATATAATTAATATTAATACGAAGTTTAATGGGTTTCAGTTCGATATTAAAATATAAGATGCATTATCGGAAGATCCAATGAGATTGATTCATTCAATTATTTATTGTTATAATTTTACTCATTAATGGATTCATTATACAGCAGTAGTGCTTTCAAATATTTTTGTAAATGCAAAAATATTTAGGAAAATTAATTTAGCTTGTAGTATAATATATTTTATATTTTATTCATTTTAAAATTTTAATATTTGTGAATAACTTCTATTTGTTATTTAAACAGGAATGGGATCTTTTAATTTCATGCAAGACCTTCTATTTTTTAGAAAGTAATAGAAAAATTACTCTTAACAAATGTTTTCTTTTCTTTACAGTTCCAAAGAAGCTCAAATGAATAAAAAAAGGTAATCGATATTCTTCGAATTGTTATCCACAAAAACACACAACGAAGAAGAATATTTTAGTAAAACAACATAAAATAATGACAGTCAATACTACTTTGCAATATACCCAGTATTTGTTGATGTTCCTATGCTTACTTTCATCAAAATTTCTTTCCTTAATATCGATATTTGGTTTAACTATAAACTGTGTGAAGACGTAAGAACGTTCAGTTCTAACACGTATTCATACTGTTTATTACGTGAGTACCAAAACGCTACTTAAGTAGTAAATGTAAATGTTTCACTAATGTAAAATGTTTTTTAAATGTGAATTAACGTAATTATTCATAAGGTATTTTATAGGAAAATAGATATCAATGAAAAGAATTTGAAAAATAAATTTGTTGTGTAAACTATCCTATAATTACTGGGTTTCGATGTAATGTACAAGTAAAATACATTTTTTTATTTAGTATTATCTATCAAAATGTACGAACTTGATGAAATATACCAGCGTTAGATGCATTTCTAATTGTCATGAAAATAGCTATCTAAATAGTATGTAGTAAGAAAAAATATTTTCAATCAGTCTCCATAAATATGTTTGAGGAAACTTTCAAAATGAATTCAGAAATCAAAAGTAGCAAAAGTAAGTAAAAAATAAATAGCAAGTATGATTTTTTTAATAAAGAAAACCAAATTACTTCACCATAACAAAAATGATTCCCCTAAATTAGGGGAGTTTGGAAAATTCTTGCCCAGTATAGCAGTTACCGCCCAGTTTAGTTCAGTCTCTGACTTATTTTTTGATTCTAAACTTGACGATCCATCGCTAAAAGTTCGCAACTTTGGCGACTTTTGACATGAACCGGTACCTGCAAAACTTTTTTGAGCTATAACATTATTCCCATTGAAAATAAGAGGGGTTTTCTAATTCTCGCTAAATATAGAAGATTTCGAAAAGCGGAGTTCAGTTTTGAGGGCTTATTTTTGACGACAAACTTTGCGATCCATTGCCAAATGTGGCCAACCTTGGCGAATTTTGACATTAAAATCAGCGCTTTTACGGTAACCCGTTAATCGATGGTATAAAAACGAGGCTTTTTCCCCGATTTTCGGAATGATAATATCATCAGTTTTTGTAATTACGGTAACGCTACGCCAGGGCGCTCTGCCAAGGATGGGGGGGGGTGCCTTGGTAGGAGGACTTAGGGATTCTAGCAGAGATTCTAACGCGTATTCATGTTGTATCAGGCGAAAACTTACCAAAATTCCAGATCGTTAGATCGACAACCGCGCGATGGGACCCGAACCCGGGACCTCCACACTTCGGCCGTCTACCCTTTTCAGTGACACAACCACTGTGAAATGATGAGGCGATACTATCATCAGAACGTGGCACAATTAATAGGGGGGGGGCACCCCTGAGCTACCCCCTTTCCAATGGAAAAAGAATTTTTGAAGCCGGTCGAAGCGGTCAAAAATGATCGCTGAATATACATGAAATATATGCGTTGAACATAGTAATTTTCTACTTTTTATTTATTTTGCTTATTTTTGATTAATTTTATTTCTACTTTTTATTTATAAATCTTGCTTATTTTTGACACAATATTCAACGTTTCATAAAAGATATTTCACACATCGAAACCCCTTCGACTTTCTCGATTTAAGAAAACAAAAAACATGTCTTTGTGAACCATTTATATATACATAGAGATATACTTCAAATATTACAATTCAACCGCATTTGCATAAGTCATCTGTCACATGTCTTGGAGGGGGGGGGATAAAACGGAAGCCACACTTGAAAAATAAATCAATCAATCCATACATCATGGTAGACGGGGAAAGGGGAGGAAATGGGAGAGTCGGTATACACCCCCATAAAATGGGAGGAATAGAATGAAAAGTTTACGTCAAACCGGATCCATCTCGGTTTGAAATGTATGAATACTCGAAAGAAATATTTTCTAGGTAAAAACGCAAGGCCCGCTGCTGAATCTTTCGCTGTCGTTAGAGTATTTTTTTCAACGAGCAAAATATTCTTTAATCCTTTACAAGGCCGTGGGAAGTGTATTACCCACTTACTTCATTCATTTTTAAAGGGCGATGGGAAATAATTTTCCCGCCTAGGATGGGTGTTGCCATCTGCTGATCGCTCCAGAAATTTTAGATATTTTTTAACAGTCATTTGCGTGACAAAATGAGCTGTCACAAGCGACAGTGACTTCATAATGAAATAATAGTTATCAGATCTGGAGGGAAAATTGAGATGACCAATAAAAGGACTTAATCTGGATAAAGCATTGATATAAGAGAGGATGTTCCCAGCGAAACACGAAAGTTTCCGCGGGGTTTTAGAAGAAAATGAAATTCCGATTTGGATCTATAATAAAAATGAAACACGAAGTTATTTATTTTAAGTGGCCAAAGATGGAATATATGGGGGGTAGACCTATTTTCGTCCATTGTTTTTTCTAGATTTCGTTGTCAGTGCCTCCACAACAGGCTTTGACTTCTAGTATTTAATAAAAATAAATATAAAATTTAAATTTATATTCAGGACCCGTATAGAAAAATTCTGGTGAGTAAAATGCGCCTCATACATTAATGAATGGATAGTCTTTCAGCCTTGTATCATAAAAAGGCTGAGATATATGTTTTAACAAAGTGGGTAAGAAACTCTACAATACGAATAATAATCGATGTACTATGCATTGTTTGTTTATTGTACTCTATATTGATTTATTTTTATTGCCGCAAAATGTTGTCGACTATTTGTTTTTAAGTTAGTTTCTCAATGCAGAATAGTGTTACCAATTTTTGGAAAGATCTGTTCTTCAGGTGCTACTGGCTGAAAATCGTAATGTACGCGTCGAATCATTAAATCTGCACTGCTGCTTGAAAATCGGTTTTCAGTAGTTTTAGTTTCAACCTTATATGACATGGGGTTTGGCGGTATTTCGCCAAGCATGGGCTATATCGAAAAGCCAATCTGGTAACCCTGCTCGGATATGTGGATTCGAATGCCCGCGACGTGGATCGTCATTCACAGCGTATGCCCAGTGGCTTAACACTGCGGACGTGACTCTTTAAGCTTACGATGCAGAGATCTGTCGAACAACATTATGCAGTTAGGTTTTGCGCGAAACTCTGTCAATCCGTCTGCTAGCCCATCCAACATACAGTCCCAATTTGGCCCCCCTTTGACTTTTATTTCATTTTATAAGGCTTAAGATGAACAGAGAGGGACGCCATTTTGACCCTCAAGGTACCCATCGAGTCGTCACCACAAGGCTTCGTGGCCTCTAGCCAATAAATTCGAATAATACTAAAACCATCAGAAACAACGCTAGATTCGTAGTATGGCTTTACCAGTGCTCTTGACCCATTCCTTGAAGGATAATAATCCAGCTTAACTTTACCACAATTTGAGAAGAATCACCCCACACATATTTTGTTTCCTCAAATAGCATTTTAATCTTCTCTACTTTGTAACTGAACTTCGGCCTCAGAAACTTGTTCTTTCAAACGGGAAACTTTCCCGTCAGTTAAAAAGTTCCGTAACCGCCAGCTTCAAAATTGTAATCCATTCTTTTTCTTTTCAGATTTCTTAAGAACTTTTTCAACGCATGGCAGCTTATTATTATGATTTATTATAACAATCTTTTACAAATTTTCCCGAAAATTAAAATAAATTTATGGACATGTTGGAAGAAGTAGAGATTCTCCGTAATTTAAATATTCCCCCCTTTTACGTAAAAAAAAAGAAATGCTATTTTCAAATGCATTTATTCGAAACCATAAACAACATGTCCGCAATGATGCGAATACTATGCAACTGTTATACTTTATTGCCTCTTTTTTTAGTGATAAAATAATTCCTTAGTTTAAAAAAAAAAACATTTCTCGTTTAATTTCTACATTTTTCGTTTGCGATCTTTTGCTCCATCTTTGAGAATATTTCCCCAAAGTGCCTCCATTTGGCATTTGATTTTTATTTCTCTTATTATCGTTAACATGAGCACACAAATGAAGAACTCAAATAAAGTACATGAAGTTATTTTATTTTCATTGGAACATTTAAGATTCTTTTTTCTTTTTTATGTTTAGGAGTTTGTTTAAAACTCATTTTTTTACGAGTTCTTAACGAGGTATTTCGTTCCATGTAAACCTTCCTATTTTTATTAACTTCCTGTAAATTTTAACAACTGCACTTTATTGGACTCATTAAGCTAAGAACTTTCTAGCTGCAGTTTCAATCAATCAGGAAATTTCGAAACATTTAACTTAGAAATAATTTATACCACTCCTTTTGAGTTTTGCTTTCATTCACTCTTTTTCAGCAAGGACGAAAAGTGTTTCTGATTTGAGTTTCCCTGTCTGTCTGTCTGTCCGCAACTGCTCTAACTGCCGTAATTGTATAAAGAATTAAGTGCAGAGAGAAATGAAGCATGTGTGAATAACAAAAAAAGAAATTGTTTGATGACACTTGCGCTCTCGCAAATAACGTGCGTGGTTACCCGATAAGAAAATGTGGAGCTCAATGGATGGGTCGCAAAGGACCGGTATGTTGGCCACCATGGTCACCGGATTTAGCTCCATTCGACTTCTTTTTATGGAGCGTGATGAAAAACACCATCCACGATAACCTTGTTGCCAGTGACGTTTATTTTAACTGAGCTATCGTACAACGATAGACACTAATAGCACGGAACGTCACAATGAGGTAGCCGTGACGTCCCTGTGAGTCACATTGGTCCAGTCACACTGGTGACCACAAGGGACGTCCACTGGAAGTCACGTGTGACTTGCCAGTGACAATAGCTTGCGACTTCTTTGTGACGTCTTGCCAAATCTTGCGACTTTTCCCAATTTTTGCTACTTTTGAAAGGCACCCCGAGACTCAATTTTATGACTTTGCGATATTACTACTTTCTTGCTACTCTTTTTGATCTTGTGAATTTTAAGTAATTTTGTGAATTTCTTAGAAAAATATTTTTTTTCAGTTTTAAATCAGTGGAACATTTAATTCACAGTGCTGTGAATGTGACCGCGCTGTAACGTCGCATTGAAATCACAATGTCATGCACAAGTCACAGTGTGACTTCACGGTGACGTCATGTTGTAACGTTGCTGCAGAAGGACATTAGAAAGTCAAGGCGAGTTATTTGTGACTCATTCAAAACGTCCGTGACGGTCTTGCACGTTGCAGTGACTTCACATTTAGGTCACCGTGAATTAGGGGAGTTGTTGACAAGGAAAAGGGGGAGAAAGCGCCCCCTATACCGCGTTCGTTTCCGCCCATGCTTTCCTGTGAGAAATAGTTTTATTTTAATATCTTTTACCTCCCTACCAAATATTGCTGATTGAGTTAGGATCACCCTGTATACATTACAAAAAAATAGAGTTTGTTTTTTCGTAAAAAGGAGAGTATTAATAGAAATCACTTAAATTTTGACAATAAAAGATCATTGACATTCATCTATGATTGTTTTTTGCATGTTAATTTGCCTCTCTTATGTTTTAATATTATTTTCAGACTGACAGGGACATTGATCATTGATCTAAGGTTATTAAATAAAAATATGTTCCATGCGAAAAAACGAGCAACGTTACATTTTCTGGTCCCCCTAATACCAAGTTGAAGCAACATCACAACAGCTTCCTTTGGTGTAGTGCCATTATCAAGTGCCTTTTTCAAAATAATTGCCCTACATTTTCCTATCATGAAGGCATTTCACTCCGTGTTCGCAATTTCAAAACGCATTCCTTGTTTGTAATTCTTCCCGCAGACAGAACACAACTCCTTGGAGATCTAAGATATTGTGTTTTGCTGTTAGCCCATTTGAAATATCGACCCCCCAAGTTAGAAAAAACAAGAACTTTCCTTCCTAATCTATAATTCATAAGCGTCGATGTCTTTCGAAGAGTTCTTTGTTTGACCTCAAAAGTTTTGAAGTCTTTCTTTCTCATTAAACCTTCTCACAAACAAATACGAAAGATTTTCGCGTACATTTAAGTATAAAAGTGTTTGTTCTATTTATAATTTTTCAAGCAGTACCTTTCATTTCTCTCTTCTCTTCCTAGGCAAGAATTTTATTTTGAAAAAGAGATAAGCAAGCATAAGTCCAGTTCAGTCCATTCTATAATGCTACATTCTGAAATGAGATTGAACAACACCGTTTAAGTCTACAAGCCCATAGAGCAGTATATTTTCTCTCGTGAAATATTTATAGAAAGGAAAATAGCTTCGACAATAAAATAAAGAAACAAGATGATTCATGTGATGTTGAACGTCGATAGGATATTTCTAAGCCTACAAAAAGCTCGTCAGTGCATCACGGCAATGGAGGCTCCTTTATTACCTTGAAAAAAAATCCTCTGTACGATCGTAAAAATACAAAAGATTTAATTTTCAAATAGCAAAGTCTTTTAATACATTTTTTTTCCAATTTGTATACATTACCGATGAGTAAAATGTGTCTCATATACTCACGAGGTTACATACAAAATTTGAAAGCTATACCTTAAAAAAAGTGTCAGAAATGGGAAGATCAATATAACTCTGACTTAAACCCCTTTTCAATGGATCTCAATGAGAAAAAATCTCTTCGGATGATCGCATGTCAGGGGCCGTACAGAAATGAAGAAAGAAAATAATTTTTCCCACTCTAGCAATAAGTTTACATTCAAAATCACGTACTTCCCAATCGTCTTTTTTTTAAAGATATCTCTGAGACGTTGTACGTTTTCTATACGCGTATTTAATGTGAGGGGCGCCAAAATTCATTCTTGCACACACAGCATTTTGGTCTAAGGCCGGCCCTGTCTCTGAGCCCTTTTTAGAATGAAACGCAGAAACTTGTACATAATCTCATGCATGTTTGGGGGCACATTTTACTCTTCGGTATATCTTTTTGATAAGTGTCCGTATAAAAATTTAAATTTCGTATCTCCTGGAAATTTTAATCTATACCTTGAAATCCTGTACTGTTTTTGCGTAACTGGTTATGTATTGTATATCAGATGAAGTACCCGTTCTTCGCACGCTATACGACCATTAATGCATGGGGCTATTTCACTATTTTGGAGCTGTTTTGCATGGGGCCCGTATAAAATTAAAACTTTGCATTTATTTAGATCGTGGGTGCCTATATAACTGCCTTGTGGGGAGAGGGAGGGGGTAGGCCAAATCAAGGGTACTGCCCCAGAAAGATGCCCTGGGTGCCTATATAACTGCCTTGTGGGGAGAGGGAGGGGGTAGGCCAAATCAAGGGTACTGCCCCAGAAAGATGCCCTGGGTGCCTATATAACTGCCTTGTGGGGAGAGGGAGGGGGTAGGCCAAATCAAGGGTACTGCCCCAGAAAGATGCCCTATTTTATTGTTGAACTACTTTTGGCATATAAATCATATTGGTAATATGGAAGCTCGGCAGGGGAGGGGGCCAAGGCCCCTCCCTAGGCGTCTATGTTTAGATTTAATTATCTGAAAATGTAAACCCTAAGATTCTCTAACCTTTTTTACCCAACTCTGTAATTGATTGCATACGTCTCTGTTTAATATTTAAAAAATACAATAATAAGTCTTGGTGAGTGTTTTTGGGACGCCTGTATACAAGTGTAGAACGTTTTCTTTTCTCAAGACAGTGTTTTAATGTTTCTTAAAGTTACATAAAGAAATGCTGTTAATAACAGCATTTACAAATGGCACGGTTCAAAAGTGTTAGAAGGGAAAAAAATATACACGAAGAAAATGCTACACATCCAGCTAATTAC
This sequence comes from Cheiracanthium punctorium, assembly GCA_038373885.1. Classification (NCBI taxonomy): domain Eukaryota; kingdom Metazoa; phylum Arthropoda; class Arachnida; order Araneae; family Cheiracanthiidae; genus Cheiracanthium; species Cheiracanthium punctorium. The sequence continues at coordinate 7,347 of JAWZYV010007521.1, read as the reverse complement.
CTGAATATACTTTTACGGTTCACTACAAAACTCCAAAAGATGCTTTAACACAAAATGCGCAGAGATTATCGAGTTTTAATCTCGCATTTCACGACCCAGAGCCCATTATTCGCTTCTTTTAATTTCCGGGAATTCGGATATTTAATTTGAGCAACGAGTCGTAGTTAAAGTATTACGTAAGATGACATCTTTAAATGACGCGAGTTCCGAACGAAGTTTTTAAAAACAGCGAAAAATTACGGGGCAGGATTCATAAATAAATGAAATGAGAGAAGTGAACATTTTTAACGCTCGATTTTAAAATACGACTGAAAAGTTTTTTACTTCCTTGTACGTAGTATAAGGAAGTAATGTGATCCCGAAAAATTTTGGGGGCCAAATTTCGACAAAAAAACCGATTTTGACTACCTCAAATTTTAATTTTAAAATTTTTTTCGATGCATCTCATCGTAGAAGCATCGATGTAGCATGGATCGTGTAGCATGCACGATCCTATTAACGCGTCTGCAACTCATTTTGACCAGTGGCGAGTCTACTGTGGCCAGTTTTTCCATGCCGTCTGTACGTACGTATGTATGTAACTCGCATATCTCAAAAACTATGGGTCGTAGAATGTTGAGGTTTGATATTTAGGATTGTTCTATGATCTAGTTGTGCACCTCCCCTTTTGGTGGCAATCGAATGGATAGTTTATGTACAGGACCGCCCAAAAGATTCGAAATACATTACGCTCTATGGGCCAATATTCATTAAACTCGCCTAACTCAAAAGCTATTAGGCGTAGAATGTCCAAACTTCATATTTTGGATAGTTGTAACATCTAGTTGTGCACCTCCCCTTTTGGTTCCATTCGACTGGATAGTTTATCTACAGGACTGCCCAAAACATTCGAAATACATTAAGCTCAATGGGCCGAAATTCATTAAACTCGCATATCTCAAAAACTATTAGGCGTAGAATGTTGAAACTTTATACTTAGGAACGTTGTAACATCTAGTTGTGCACCTCCCCTTTCGGTTCCATTCGACTGGATAGTTTATCTACAGAACCGCCTAAAAGATTCGAAATACATTACGTTCTATGGGCCGAAATTCATCAAAGCGTTTTTTAGAGGTATTGGGCTATTTCAAACGACTCAGAAGTGATATATGCTGTAAAGAGTTAGAAAATGAATTTCTCCATTAAAAAAAGTGTCTTTATCATTTACAGTTCTGCTACAGGAACACTCAAAAGATTTCCAATACATTACGGTCAATGGCAATTTTAGGAGATTCATCCATTTCAAGCACAATACCGTCCTACCACATAAGTTAGGTAATGGTCCGACCACGGTCACGTGCCTCCCTCAAGAACTGCCAAAAGTCGCCAAGCTTGGCGACTTTTTTGTGTACGTGTGTGCATATTTAACTCTCAAATCTCAAAAACTATTATGAAATTTCATATATAAGATTGTTGTAACATCTAGTTGTGCATCTCGATTTTTGGTTAAAATCTACTGGAGAGTTTATTTACAGGACCACCGAAAAGAATTTCAGTACTTTAATGTCTATGGATATCTTCAATATAATACAATTGCAGACAGTCATTGTTTGGTACATGCCCAAAATCTCGCCGTCTGTCCTCGACCTTGGCGAGTTTTGCCGAAATGTCGCCAAATTTGGCGATAGTCAGTCATTTGGTCCATGCCCAATGTATCGCCATTTGTCATCGTTCTTGGCGAGTTTTGGCGAAATATCGCCAAATTTGGCGATAAGCTGTCATTGTTGGTCCGTGCTTAATATCTCGCCAAATGTCGTCGACATTGACGAGTTTCGCCGAAATATCGCCAAATTTGGCGCCAAAAATTATTTCGTATTTTGTATAACTCTAAAACTTTAACCCGTAGAATTTTGAACTTTTGTATTTAGAACTATATTATAATATCTAACGGTTTTTAATATCTTTTTTGACAGCAATCGACTGGGAATTTATTTACAGGGTGAGCCAAATGACTTTAAATACATTAAGGCGTATGGATGCATTCAATTAATTGAAAGTCTGTGGTCAATGACTACTTTGGCTATCCCCAAAATCTCGCAAACTATTTCAAGTTTGTCGGCTTTTGGTGAAATATCGCCAAATAAAGTGTCAGAAAGAAATCTTTCAAATTGAACTCAGCTTTGCGATATCGAAATGTTTGACTAGAAATCGCTATATCTTACTATTATTGATATTTTATATCTTTCAAACAAATAAGTTTAGAGGAAGTGCGTAAAAAACATTTTTGATTTAATAGACGTGCAAGGAAGTCATGTGTTGGACACATCAGATTTTTTTTTTTAATAATGGGAAAAGACAGGGTGTCACAAGTGAGGCCACAAGTGAAGTAGCGAGGGCGTCGCATGTAGCCACGAGAGGTGTGACTAGGGTGTCACGGTAGGCAAGAAGGGGCGTCCCATTAAGACAAAATGCCTGGTCAATTTAGAATAAATGTTGCAGTTCCTGCGAACAAATTTAATGTCGTAAAAAGCATCTGGAATCAAAATTCCAGATAGTGTTTTCTTTCTTTTAAAAAAATTACAATATAATAATAAGAAACTCTGTTACGAAAAGTAAATATATCACGAAAATGCACAAAAATACTGCGTACATTTATGTTTACACATCGAAGCGAATGAAATGAAATTGGGTGGCATGATAGATGGTTTTACAACTTAAACTCTAGGCATCGAATGTATAAAAAAATTATTAGATTTTAAGAAAATGGTTTCTAAATCCGTAAGTTTTCGTTCCAGCCTCACGATGTAAAGACTACAGGGAATGAAACGAAATTCGGTGATAGGATAGGTGGTCAATAACCTAAACTCCAGGCGTCCAATTTTTCTAAAATTTTAAATTGGATTTTACGTTTTCTCCAGGGCAATTGAATGGGCAATCAACAAATGGACGTTTGCAGAAGATGCAGAGGATGGTCCAATATTGGAGTGTTTTCAGCTTTTCTTATCTTGAATGAGAGTTTCATTTACAATTTTTTACTTCTTAAGAATTTTCTCTCTTGTTAGTACTTTTATGCAGCGGAGGAGTCGACCCATGATGGATTCTACGCCCACTTTCTAAGGAAGTGCTTAGAAAATTTTACATCTAGTGATTTGTTGAGAATACAACAAACTTAAGTTTTCTAATAACGTGATCATAAACACAGACGTCAGTATTCTATGTTTATGATTCATTTTGAAAAGAACTGCTTTAAACATGTTTGGAACGATGGGCATAGCTAGGGCGTTACACGACGCAAGAAGGGGGCGTTCCTTTAAGCCGCAGTGTTAAGTAAATCTGAATTTAGAAGAACTATTGGTTGCATATTGAATAAACAAAAGAATTACAGAAAAAATCATTTTCAACAATACATCTAGATAGTACTATTTCTCTCAAAATTAAATTTTCTTATATGGTTTCAGTTTTCAACCCTCCAAGGCCGACTAAAAGAAATTCCCAAGTATAAAGTTATTTTTTTCCTTGAAATAGCTTTCTTTTGACAGATAACGAAAATATAATAAAAAATTGCAGAAAAATTTATTATTTTATGTTTTTCAATTTTAACACCCTGATACTAGAACTCTTCTAAACATCAAAATAGGAACTAGAAATTTAAATATTTTGTATGGAGTTAAAAAACATCTATATATTTTACCTATAAATGACAATTATTCATTCTTTCTTCCCATTCAATATTATTAAAATACGTAGTAAGAAAACTTATCATTGAAAACATGCTTTTTGTGTGTGTGTGTGTGTGACTTCATCCATCTTACTTCTACAATATTTTTGATCGATGAATTTTGGCATCTGAGGGACCCAAACGACTACTGCAATTCATTAAGGATACAATGAATGGTTTTAGGATTTCCAAAATATATTCCGAAACATTTTCTTCTTAAAAAATATTTTTTAAAGGACGGTAGCCTATAGGCTACCGTGGGCATGAGAGGGTTCAAAGCTCAATGGAGATCCCAATTGCGTATTCGATGAACCCATTATGGATCCTATTCGAAGAGTAGTCATCGATTCTAGAAATTGTTCGAATGGCGCATCCCTACAGAAGGAAACGCAGGCGGAATCGAAGCGTGTAGTCTGGAGTGGACATTTATTTTGCTATGTCAGGGAAATGACCATTCCCTTCTTTTTAAATAAATGCCTAAAGTAAAATCTGAGATCGATAGAGTGTAGTGAAGGGATGTTTAGCTTAACGAATTTTCTACAAAATGATTCTGGTGAGCTTTCAAAATGGCCCGCGACCATTATGGCGGAGGGGCGAAAATGATGCCGATTTTACTTTCCGAACATCTACCCTGTAAGGAAAGTATTGTCATCCTGAAAAAATTCGAATTCGAGGTTTGGGTGTATGGACACGTTTGGAGGTCTTCTGAATTCATGGACGCTGTTTTTACGAGATGTATGTATGTATGTATGTGTGTGTGTGTGTGTGTGAGTGAACACGATAGCTCCTGAACGGGGCATTCGATGGAGCTCCAATTGGGTCTATAGGTTATAAACCCCCGTCGCAAGACCGGTATGGATTGGGATGTGTATAGGACTTATAGTTTTTCTACAGGGCTACGACCCAGATTTCTTTTACAGGATGGCCTATGGGGGGAGGAATTCTGGAAAGTGCGCTAGCGTTTAAAGGGTCCATTCGATGGAGCTTCAACTGGGCATGCTTGAATGATTCATCGATTCAAATTTATTTAAAGGCTGGGTCATGATTTTAATCGTAAGTGTTCGGAAAGTCGAGTGGAGTCACTCCAGATTTTTCTTCTTTATTCCATGGAGTTGGATCAGCATAACTATATCTTAGGTTGATGTAATACATGCTGCTTAAAGGACGTTCATTTATGAGCGGTTGAATCAGCTTAAATGGAGCGTAAAATAGATGTTGCTTAAAGGACGTGTATTCATTTCTTTCCCAGTTGTTACTTTTTTTTAGCACTTCCCAACTTACGATGCGCCATTCGAATGATTTATACGAGTATAATCAGTTACTACTTTTCGAATAGAATGAATAATCGATGAGTGAATATTTGCGATTTTCGTTATTCAATAGTATTCGCGGTTTCGCACCCTTCGAATGGTTTCTTAGTTTCGGGATTCGTCACTTTAAACTCCAGTCTATGTGGAAAGTTCTAGTAAACACTCCACTTTTTCAAAAGGTGGCTTCAGCGATTTCAATAACAAAAACCCGATTTCCAACATTCAAAAAGAAGTATTCGACTGCCTCTCGGATGACGTCATTGAAACGTCACGTCGAAATGCTGTGTCGTGAGTCGTACGCCCGACCGCGAAATGTCTATAATCGTGAAAAATTGGAGCTATTCCTTTTGTTCTGGCCGGTCCATTTCTGTCAAAACAGAGAGCATTTTCATTTTCCAACAGCTGATGCTCTTTTGAATGACATTTCCAAAATGAAACGAGAGACTGACGTGCACGGTAGGCGCCTCCTATTGAAAGTAACGCCCCCTGTTCTTACGAAATGGTTTCTCGGAGCAGAATATTTAAGTTTCTACTCTTAGTCAAAGCTGAATGGATATTTTCTAGAAATTGAGTTAGATAAGCTATTTCATTGATTGTCAGCTAAAATAATTCATGGATTCAAATGACTGTATTTTCAATGCAGTGGTATAGTTTTATCCTTTATAGTTATACTCCTTTAAGGACCTTTCAATAATCAAAATAAAATTTACGGAATAAAAATATTTTTATTTAAATTTGACTTATAATGTTTTGGTAAAGTGCTTTTTTTTCGCAAATTTTATGTATATTTTGAGCCTAAATATCAAAATATTTTAAAATTTGCATATTTTTCTTGTTATTCACAGTTTTTAACCGTATTCTATTATATAATGCACATAAATTAGCACTTTTTCAATTATTAAAAAAAAATCCCCTCCGATAGTAGGTAGGTGCCTTAATAGAGAGGTTTTTTTGCTAAAGATTCAGCTAAAAAGATTAAATTAAACAAGAATTACTACGTTTTAAGCAATTTTTTTGTAATTAAACGTAAATTTTATTAATTAATATAGTATAATCATATTATTTTTTCATATGTTTGACTTTTCCTGGAAAGACACTAAAAGGTCCGTCAAAGATCCGCTGCAGAAAAAAGCAGATCCGGATCATTTTTTTTTTCGTTCTGACGGATCCGGATCCATTTATTGTCAGCTAAAATAATTCATTGATTCAAATGACTGGATAGTGAATGCAATGGTTGCTACCCTGTGTTTACGTTCATTTTCAAAAAAAAAAATTGCGTCGACATGGGGGTAGATTGAGCGTCCCTTCAGAGCACGAATGAAGGAAAATTTAGAGTATCTGTTTGCTTCCACGACGGTAAACAAATGGACGTTTACGTAAAATAACGATTTCGAATGTGGAAGTGTCCTCAGCATTCCTTACACAGAAGGAGTTTTATTTATAATTTTTAACGTATTAAGGATTTTTTCACTGGTCATTATTTTTATCCGGCGAAGGAGTCTACCCATGATAGACTGTGCGTACACCTTCACGGAAGTTTGTTAAAAATTTTAGATCTACTGATTCATTCAAAGGATAATAAAAAATGAAATCGGTTCAATGACGCAATCATAAATAAAGATGTTGGTACTGAATGCTCAGTATTTATTTTGAAAAGGACTGCGCGTTAAAATGTTTTTCACGATGGGCGTCACCTTAAGCCACCATGTCCGTTGAATTTCGTAGAACGGTTTGTGTCTATCTGTAACTTTCGAAATCTATATTATTTAGAGGAAGGGGCCAGGAACAATTAACGCCGTTATTTTTCGCATATCTGGGCAAAAACGACTGCAGCTCATCCTACGAAATAAGGCATGGCTGTGAACTTCATAACATACGTGTTCCATCGGACAGCCTTTTCCAAAGTTCGAAATCTGCGGGGGGAGGGAGGCAAAAGTTATCGTTCCCCAAAGAAGGATTTATGTACAGAACAGAAATACCTTCCTTTCGATTTGAGTTTGGATGTTTTGCAAAAGTGCTATTTTAAAGCCGTTTTTATAGGTTTCTCTAGACCCCGCCCCCCCAAAAAAATCTAAATAATTAAAAGTAAAACTATTTTCACACATGAACGGTGTACTGAAAAAAAAAATCATATAAACAGGATACTTAAATGCAAAATAACTGTCAAGCATGGTCAAAATTTTAGAAAGGGCCTTGACAAGCTGTACACTGTACACTGAAATAAAAGATACCCACCCGTATCCGTTCAGAAACTTTTGTTAAAATCAATCTTTCCGAAAAATCGAAAATGCTGCTGAATGGATCACTCTTCGAAGAATTTTGACTTCCGGTTCTATTTTT
>JAWZYV010007520.1:0-14990 GCA_038373885.1 Cheiracanthium punctorium | reverse complement strand
CTTAAAATATTTTAGCACCTGTAGTTTAAATTAAGTTGCCACTTTTAGGGTTGCTATAAATTTCATTTCATTCGCTTCAATTGTTTATATGTGATATGCAAACAAATATTTACACACATATTGCATAGATTTCTCACAAGGTTTCCAGTTGGATTCAAATTGTTAATGAAATTCAGCAAACCAAATACTATCTCATATTTCTAGAATGCATTCCTGATGCCAAAAATATCGAACAAATCGCATTCTTGGTAAGGTATAAAGGTATTGGCTAATCTAATTCCAATGAGGCTACCGTTAAAATTGATGAAAGGATTTTAAGTTTTTGTTCCAGTGATTTGGCTTCAGGATTATTTAACTCTCTCAAACACTTCGTGCTCCTATGCTCTATTATTATTTGGCACAAAATCATCAATTGAGTGAATCCATTAAGAAAGCTATTGCAGTCAAAAGACAACGATTTACCACCTGCTCTAGAACTCTTAAGAAACTGTAAAGATTTTTTGAAAAGATCTTCGATTGGATGCGATTTTAAATAAAATGTTCTGTTATGCAAGAGAACTGACCGACGAGATAGTATTCTGGCTAATACTCAGTTTACGCAGCCACGTAACATATTAATTTTGATTGCCAAACCCCAGATGATCTGGTGAAAGATCCTAAATTAAAATTCAAGATAGTTTTATTTTTTACAGTAAACAAAGCGATTAATACCTTAGAGTGCAGATTTCATTTAATAAGTACCCAATGTAATTATTTTAAATTTTTGCACAACATATATGAGTTAAAAGGTACTCCTAAAAAGTGCTAGTTAATCATTGTAACACAGTATAACACTGTTTTTAGTGTAAACAATTGTAGTTAATGTTGACCGATGGAGAATCAGTGAATATAAATGCGCTTGATCTAGTAAATGGAATAGTGTCTTTAACGGCCTTATTGGGCAAAAAGGAAAGCCCAATTGAAATTTTAAAGCTAATTTCAACTCTAGATTTTCTTTCGCTTTCTTTGCCAATAATTGTGGCAAGAGCAGATAAGAGTTTCTCAAAAATAAAGTTAACTAAAAATTTCTTATGTTCCACAACTCTTCCAGATAGGTTAAATAATTTAACTACATTGGCTATAGAACATGAATTAGTTGAAAAATCGATTTAAAAGAAAAAGTCAGGAATTCTGCCAAATTAAAAGTCATTAAAAAAAAAAAAAAAAACTTGATTTTTCTCTATTTCTTTTGGTTTTTAGCTTAATGTGTGGTTTTAAATGAATATGGTTTTTCTCATGCTGTGTTATGTTTAAAGAGCTATTCCAGTTTTATAAGCATGAAAACAGTATCTGTGAGCAATTTATTTCTTTTAACAGTAATTTTACTATGGGGGGGGGGGCGGCATTTTATATTTTTGTCCGGGGCGGCAAAACTGTTAGGGCCGCCCCTGGTGCGCATAAAAATGTTATAATTAGCTGACAAGGAAACTTCAAATATATGGGTACTATCTACCACAACCACCACAGATTATTAAAAACAACGTGCATACAAAAATGTTACTGCGCATGATCAAACAAATTGAGCCAATCAGAGTTTGTCGCCGATAGATTTTCCCCTTTTATGTCATAAAATAGACATGATTGGGGTGTTTAGATGTCCAATTCATGTCATATAACAGACATAATATGGATTTTCCCGTTTTTGTCGTAATAAGACTTAATTGGGGTGTTACATGCCCCAATCATGTCTTATTCTAGACATAATATGGACTTTCCCAAAGATGTCGCTAAAATGATGTCCAGGAGATATCTTATCATAGACATAGACATGTTTTGGACAAGTTTGTCCAGATATGGACATAAATTGGGCAAGTGTGCTGTCAGGGTCAATCCGATAGGGGCGCAGTAGCGTAGCAATTCACTAGTTTTGGGTGGGAGGAGGGGTTCAGTATGTTTTCATGGATTCTGTGCAGACATATGGTGGATTCTCGAGCAGACATATTTACCGTTCTGTGCGTGTGTGTGGTATGGTTCTTTTTTCGGGAACATTGGGATATCGGAATAGAACAGACGATCAGACGCTTTTCGATGATAATTTACTTTGAATGGTTATTCTCTCCACTACCCCTCCTTTCCTCAATGTGATTGTTCTGCAGCAGATCTCTTAGTTCTGCGACACATGTCGTCAACTTGGACATGGTCTGTGCTGGGGTGCTCTGCGAGCAATTCTGTGTCTGCGAGGGGGAGGGGGGTTAATGGATCTCCACACATGGGCTTTCTATATATAAGAAACTCTACTAGGGAGAAAAGAAATTTTTCGGAAGCCATAAACGTGTTTTTCTTGGGCAATAATCACTTAAAGTAAGTCGCTTTCGTTTCTCCTGACAGATTATCGCCAATTTGGCGAAATTGCGCCAAAACTCGCCAAGAACGATGACAAATGGCGATACTTTGTGCATGTACTGTATAACTGACTATCGCCAAATTTGGCGATATTTCGTCATAACTCGCCAAGGTCGACGACAGACGGCGAGATTTTGGGCACGGACCAAACAATGACTATCTACAGTTGTATTATATTGAAGATGTCCATAGACATTAAAGTACTGAAATTCTTTTCGGTGGTCCTGTAAATAAACTCTCCAGTAGATTGGAACCAAAAATCGAGATGCACAACTAGATGTTACAACAATCTTATATATGAAATTTCATAATAGTTTTTGAGATTTGAGAGTTAAATACGCACACACGTACACTAAGTCGCCAAGCTTGGCGACTTTTGGCGTAGTTCGTGAGGGAGGCACGTGACCATGGTCGGACCATTACCTAACTTATGTGGTATAGGGCGGTATTGTGCTTGAAATGGATGAATGCCCCTAAAATTGCCATTGACGGTAATGTATTGGAAATCTTTTGAGTGTTACTGTAGCAGAACTGTAAATGATAAAGACACTTTTTTTAATGAAATTCCTTTTGTAACTCTTAATAGCATATATCACATATGAGTCGTTTGAAATAGCCCAATACCATTAAAATACGCTGTAATGAATTTCCGTCCGTAGAGCGTAATGTATTTAGAATCTTTTGAGCAGCCCTGTAGATAAAATATGCAGTCGAATGGAATCGAAAGGTGAATGGCACAAGTAGACATTACAACAATCCTAAATATAAAGTTTCAACATTGTACGACTAATAGTTTTTGAGATATGCGAGCTTAATGAATTTCGGCCCATAGAGCGTAATGTATTTCGAATCTTTTGGGTGGTCCTGTACATTAACTAACCATTCGATTGCGACCAAAAGTGGAGGTGCACAACTAGATCAGAAAAATCCTAAATATGAAATCTCAACATTCTACGACCAATAGTTTTTGAGATATGCGAGTTACATACACCCTCCAAAAAAAGTATTCGAGCAAGAGAGAAATTTTCTACGTTGGTTTCGTATATTAAAACTTATTTATCATAGAATATGAATTAGGCTATGTATAAATATGACTTTCCATATTTCTATCGAGTTGTGCGTTTTTCAAAAACTCAATTATTACTCACAAATCTAAAATAGGAAATTTCTCGCTTGCTCGAATACTTTTTTGGGAGGGTGTACATACGTACGTACAGACGGCATGGAAAAACAGGCCACAATAGACTCGCCGCTGGTCAAAATGAGTTGCAGACGCGTTTATATGATAGTGCATGCCAGCTTACGATGAGATGCATCGAAAAAATTCTTAAAATTACATTTAGAGGTAGTCAAAATAGTTTTCTTCGACGAAATTTGGCTGCCAAAATTTTTCGGGATCACATTACTTCCTTAAATACGTTAAGGTGACCAAACGTCCCCATTTTCAGGGCATTTTTCAAATTGTCCCCAAAATGTAAAACAGGAACTGGGGACATTTTTTTAATTATTGCATTGTTTTTTAATTAAATTACTGTTAATTATTGCATTAATTATAAATGTCCCCAGTTTTGTTGTTAGAATCGGGGACATGTCCCCGATTCTGACAACAAAACTTTTCAAAAATCTGGTCACCTTATAGAGCATTTCGACGGACCTCTCCTCTCTGCGATCAGTCGCCGTCTTGCGTGACAGCTTGGGGTTCTCGTAATGTATTTCAATGGGAAAAACCCGATTTTCAACATTCAAAAAAAGTATTAAATTTAATTTTTTGGATGATTGTAATGGATGGAATTTGTTAATCAGACCTTCTACTTTTGTGTCCCAGGTGACGTTTAATATTTTAAAAATCTTAACATATAATATTTTAATGATATTTCAAGCGACTTTTTCCGCTGGTACTGCGTTCGGAGACAACATTATGTACGGGAATAAACACAACGTTTGTTTTAAGATTCGGCAGGTCATTCGGATTACTGTTTGTTTACAAATATCATTGTTGTGCATGCGAAATTTTCTTACGTTGTAAGATTTATGCAAGAATAAAGTTTTGTTTTTGAATTATAATTCATCGGATATTCTGTATGCCCTAGAAAACATCAAATTCCATTAATATTTATATTAAAGAAGTGTTTATTTAAATTCCTATTACGATATATTCAGATTGTTTTTTTTTTCTTTTATAAAAAATAAATGTACTGCTGTATTTATCATAGTGTTCTTTTAAATATGTAAATGCCTGTAAAATAAGACCAGTTATCGTATTAATAAAAAAGTGTAACATATGCATCGCATAACATATTTGTACATGTAATTAATCTAATACGTATGAATATGAATTCAAAAAATATATGAATATGATCCAATAAATCAACTAAATTAAAGACGTAGACCAATTAATGTAATCTTTACTTAGTTGCATAATTATTTAAATTGACAGTAAACATGAGTGCAAAATGTAAATTTATAATTCGATAAAGCTTCTGCCTTTTTATTTTAAGATGGAAAACATGTTTTGCAATGTTAGCTCATAAAACTGTACTAAACAATTCTACAATTACATTTTTTAATTTTGTTTCAAGTTAGAATCAGAACAGAAATCAAAAGCTGGAACTCTGACCCTGTATTTCTTTTTTCTGGGTGAATTTTTACATATTAGGCAAAACCCAGCAAAGCTCATGAATACTTTGCTCTGAAGCCCAACACTAGTATACATTATTCATAAATTTTCCCCTTTTCAAGCACAAACTGATTTTAGCATACACGACAAATCATATTCGCTTCACCTCGACCAGATTTGAGAGTCCTGAGACCACCAGAATTTCGGTGTTTTCTGTATAATGTTTATATTTCTTCCTGCTAATTTCCGACTATTTAATTTTATATCACTGTTCTGTGAAATAATTATTATATGGGAAAATCTTTAAATTATCGTTATTTTAATTAAATGTGCTACCAACCCCATATTGCAGGGGTTTGCAGTTCGCTACTGAGTATTAACATAAGAATATTAAGGCTCCGGCACCTTTTTTTGCTAGAAATTGCTACTAGCCCTGGAGCAATTAAATGTTTTCTCATTGAAAAATTTCTTTCATTAATTTCCAAAAAGTTACACTTTTTGTATATAACCCGCATACAAAAATATCCCCAATCGGTAAAATGTGTAGTATTCTAGCTACTACTGCCGTGAAAATTAGTTTAGCTAGGTTAAAATTTTGAATTTTTAAATTAAGCAAGTTACCAAAACAGAATTAAGATTTGACCATGCGTTGTGTCTGCAGTAGTTAGTTACATAACCCAATGATCTCAGCCTTGCCTGAAGTGTGTGTTAGAAGTGTGGTAAAATAAACACAGAGACATTGCATTAGATCACCAAAATACAAATTTTATTCAACAATAACAGGGGTAAACAACTAGTGGCCTCACGACATCAGCATTTGGAAATGAAAGTAAGTAAAACACAGCGCAGGGGTATTACAGCGCGTGGTAGTAATGCTCAGAAAACAAAAATATTAGAGTGCTTTAATTTCCCATTATTAGCCCTTGTAAATTAAAACGAAAAAATGAAATAAAATAAAAAGGTAATGCATAATTAAAATTGTCATGACAAAAGTATCTCGATTGGATCCAAAATTTAAGTTAAAAGGCTCTGCTGCAGCATTAACAAAAAAATTTATCCTATCAAAAAAAAGAAAAAAATTTGGGCAAACAAGTCCCCACCTTCCCCAAGCCACACAAGGCATCTGATGAAAATCCCGCACAAAATCCTTAACTGTTACTTGAAACCCCACTTTTACAATCCAACAGATGAGTTTAAATAATTAACAAAATAAATAAAAAGGGGAACTTTGCAATTTTTACACCAAAGGGTGCAGCAAATTCATTAATGTGCAGAACAACTCCAACAAGTAATTACAGAGATTAGCATAGGCCAAGCCAGAAAATAAAACAGATTTTTTGACACACCAAAAATTTACTAGGTAAGAAAAAAAATAACACAGCATCAACAATCATCATTTAACAAAAAAAAATTTAAACATGGCGTTACTGGAAGTTATACCACTGGTTACTACTTGAAGAGAAGAGTCATTTAGCTATTGATTTAAATCCCCCCCCCCTATTAAACGTTACAAGTTCCAAAAAAAGACAGTTCTAGCACGGCTTGAGGCATGATGGCGCTGATCCAGCTTATGGTGGAGAAATAGTAGCATAAGGATGATAGAGGAAAAGGTATTAGAGCGATCTCACCCACGGATCCAATGGCAGGTCTGGTCTCGGTGTTTCAGGGAACTGACGGTCGGACGCTGGTGGCTCCCAGAGCCGGCATCTTGGTCTCTCCTTGGAGGGGATCCCGGACTTTTGGCCGGCACAATCAGGCGTCGGAGATCTCGCGATCCACACGGAGCATACTATGTAGCACTAGCGGCTCCCGGTTTGGGGAAGATGATCACAGCGTAGGAGATCGAAACTGGTAATTGATCTCCGTCGAAAAAAACTCGGGGGGTTGGGGGCCTTAAGCCCAATTCACATCAAAAGTGAGGGGAAGCATATCGGCAGTGACGGTGACGCATCGGCAAGGTGGCCAAATAGAGGCAGACGGCCAAAAACCCGAACATGTTACAAACGTGGTGGGGCCACCGGGTGCTTACGCACAAAAAAAGAAGAAAAAGTATAAATTTATACGGTGATCATGGAGTAGCTGGCCCTCTGGCCTACGTGCTAGCAATCACATAATGATCTTGTTGTAAGTCACGACTAAAATGCCGAGTTGGGCCCCTAATGCGTGATGAAACACCCGTTAAGACGCGTCCTAGCAGCACTACGACAGCTCTCAGAATGACGCTTTCTGCCCCACGCTTGAGGAGCTTCACCCAGACGCCGACCGCGGGGACCAATCAGAGCGCGCCATCTCAGCCGGGAAACTTCGAGAACATTCGATTGACGGGGGAAGGAAGAGAGGAAAGAAGAAAATGGCGGCCAGCGACTACTACACGCGGGAAAGAAACGAACTTGGCCGAGAAGAAACGCAGGCAAGAACGGCCATCTTGAAATGGGAAAAAAAAGCTTAATTGATCAAAAAGGCATTAAAAACGTTATTAAATTTCCTAAAATTTTAGCGGGAGATAGCTAATCGTCCGAGACAACCCTGGGTAAAATTTGGAATAAAAATTAAATTAGAAGAGAGTAAAACTAATTAAAAACCGGACATGAACAAGAGATATTGCAAGAAATGAGTTAGGCTATTGAAGAGAGAGGGAAACTTAATAGTCAGCAGAAAATCGACAGAATTTACAAGATAATTAAATTTACACCTCCGGAGACAGGGCAAACAACGGCAGAATTAATTTAAAGAAAAGGTCATTGTTTAAAAAAAGTCCCTACAAAAAAAAGGGTAATTAGTAGTAATTTAAAAAGACAAGCTATTGAGTCATAGAAGAAGAGTCATCCAGACCATTATATCTCCTGACAAAAGGTATTTAAATTAAACTTCCAAGTTAATTACAAGCATTAGAGAATAAATAATTAAAGGTTAAAACAATTAAAATAAAAAATTACTGCATTTGATTTGTAAAAACATTATCCCCCAACAACAATACAACAAATGTGTGCCATATTCTGATGAGGTGATGGACTAAATTTGAGAATTATATCCTGAAAAGTGTCAAAGGTATGAAGATAATGAGTACTGACTTAAACTAATTTTCAGTAGCTCTTGAAAGGAAAAAAATCACAATCACATTTTAAGGGTCATACAGATATTATGAAAGAATATTTTACATTCAAATATAGATCCCAGTCATCTTTGTTTATAGATATCCCTTAAGACGTTATATGATGAAAGGCTGAAATTTTGTACATCACCTCATTTGTGCATGGGGTACATTTTATTTTCTAGGAATTTTTTTGTAAGGTAGTTCTAAGAAATTTTAAAAAGTGTAACTCTGTGAAAATTAACAAGAGGAATTTCTCTTAACATAGTCTTTTTTTTTAAAACTTTATTTTAAACATTCATTCAATTCACACTGCCTAATTATCTTTAATAGATAAAGAATTAAAGCATGTTATCACTTTCTAGGTGCACTGTACGTGTGTGTGTGTCTATACAATTTATAAACACTAATATTTTTACCTCCTTGTATGACGTACAAAGAAATAATGTGATTGCAAAAAGAATTCGGTATCCAGATTTTGACTACCTCTAAATTTACTGAGTTTTTGCTTGACATCTCATTGTACACATGCATGTATGTTCCTATAAATTCATGTACAAGCATTCTGACTGGCAGCTAGACCATTTTGATCAGTGTTTCCTGGCGCCTGTACGTACGTGTGTATGTAGGTAACTCACATATCTTAAAAAGTATGAGTCGTACAATGTTGAAATTTTATATTTAGGATTGTTGTAACATCTACATCCATACATTATGCTTTATGGGCAGAAATTCACTAAAGTGTAATTTCACTAAAGTGATCAGTGTTTCCTGGCGCCTGTACGTACGTGTGTATGTAGGTAACTCACATATCTTAAAAAGTATGAGTCGTACAATGTTGAAATTTTATATTTAGGACTGTTGTAACATCTAGTTGTACACCTAGACTTTTTATTCCAATCTACTGGAGAGTTTATTTACAGGACCACCCAAAAGAATTTTGGTACATGCATGTATCCTTGCAGTCAGCCAAGACGAGTGATTTTTCGCTTTGATAAATCCAGGTTGCATGAAATCATGATGGTTCCGAATACAATTGGCTACAGTTTGCCCGCACATTTTCCAAAAAAATAATATGGCACGAATGTCTATCAGGATAATATGCAACTTCCAGAATTCCAATACATTAATATCTATAGACATCTTCAAATAGTGACGTAGCCAGAAATTTTTCATGGGAGGGGTTACTATTGTAACTCACATATATGTATACATGTGTGTGGTGAGGGAGTGAAGAATATACATTTTGTATTGCAAAAATTTCAGGGTGTGTGTGTTGTGATCCCTTATTTCCCCCCCTCCCGGCTACGCCACTGTCTTCAATATATTATGTCTGTAGTCGTTCATTGTTTGGTCCATGCACAGAATCTCGCTATTTGTCATCCACCGTGTTTATCATCCAAAATATCGCTAATTTAACACCAAAAATAATTATGCATTTTGCATGACTCTAAAACTTTTAACCGTAGAATGTTAAAATTTTGTATTTAGAACTATTGTAACATCTAACTGTGCTTTTGATTGCTGTGGACTGAGTAATTTATTTACAGGGTCACCCAAAAGACTTAAAATATATTAAGGGTCTATAGATACCTTCATTTCATTAAAAATCTGTGATGAATAACTGTTTCAGCTGTGACTGAAATCTCGCTATCGCAAGCTTATTGGCTTTTGTCAAAATATTGCCCAATTAAGTGAAACAAATCTTTAAAATTGAACTCAGCTTGGCGGTAAACTTTAGAATTGCAGTATTTTGTCTCTTTCAAATGAAATAAGTTTAGATGAAGTGCCCCGAAAATATTTCTGGTTTGATAGAGGTACAAGGAAGTCATGTGGTGTCCATATCAGATTTATTAGTTCAATGATTTGATTAAAAAAAAAAAACAATCATAATAAAAGGAGTAGTATATAGATTTTTACAGTTATATTCTTTCTGATGATTGTATGTAAGAGAATTTTTTTTCAACATTGTAAATTACAGTGTTACTTGAAAATATGTTTTCACATAATTTACACAGGAACCAGACTACATGCAAGAGATAGATATTAAAAAAATCAGATGTCAGTCAGCCAATTTAAATTACTTTAGAAGTTATTTACAAAAAAATTGAAAGAAAAAAAAACATCATATTTGACTGCATAAAATGATTTAGGTTCTTGAATCTAAACAGCAGGTAAGAACAGTTGCTACTGGCGTATTATCCCGGCACTCAAACAAGACAAGCGATTTCTCGCCAAGATAAATGCCGATCACATGAAATTATTAATGGTTTCGAATACGATTGGCAACAGTTTCCAGCACGTTTGATGAAAAAATACTTTGTTGGAAATGACCACCGGGATAATATGTAAGTATCAAAAAATCAAAAAATCTTCAGAATAATTTCTAATCCTAATATCAGCTCCACGCAGAACAGAGTGGAAATAGTTTTAGGTAAAAGAATAAGGATTTATTTTAACGAAGTACAGTTTAACCATTTAATCATCTGCCCATGGACACGAGAACAACAACAGTATAACCCTGATTTCACGAAGTCAAAGAAACAACAGAAAGGATTGAGATAAGAAGGTGAAATAAAAGAGGGTGTCAGTTTAATAGAAAAAACACATTTATTCAAGATATTTAAGTTCCACTCCATACCTAATTCAGAATACTGCAAAAGAATAAAAAGGCTGTTAGCCAAGTTTAGTGATTTTGAAAAAGTAGATTCTACAGTGGGTTTTTTTTTTTTTTTTTTTTTTTTTTTAGCATAAGCAACAATAAGTAATCATGCATTAACACATCACATGCCATTTTCAACATAAGAAACTTCCTGTTTTATTTATTTATTATTATTTTTTTAATAAACCAACCATTGGTACAAAACTAGTTCTGTAAACAATGTATAAATTGACTTTTTAATCAAAATATATTTAAAAAAAATAATTAACAAACCAATTCTTTCATGTTTTTTATTGATTTATTCTAATGCACATTTAATAACAGAAACCACACCAGAAAGTGTTATCCACAGAAAGCATGCACTAAAATTCATGTCAATCTAAGGATAAACCTATCTAGTCATAGTCATAGCTTCAAACTACATTGAGGTAAATTATCCATATATTTAAAAATCATGAAAAAATATCACAATCCTACACTAGAAACAATATGTAATTTTGCAATAAGAGTTTAATTAGTTGCTGACAGCTTTAAAATTTCTACCATATTTCTAAATAAATAATGTACATTCTTTCGTGCACAGTGAAAAAAATATTTAAAATAAAACTGGGGACGGTGAATTTTTGTTTCGTGAGGGGGGTAAAGAAATAACATGCGCAGAACGATGCGCGAAGCTGTCACTCAGCTGACGTCAGAGATACGTCACGTCGAAATGCTCTGTACTACGTACAAGGAAGTAAAAAGGGGCGGCACGTATTTACTAACCTGTGGAGCCAATGGGAGCGAACAATAACAATAAACAGAGCTCACGTGATCTATCTCCCAACTTCCCAAGGAAAATCCTTGGGAGTTAGGAAAAACTCGAGCTACTCAACTTGGCAGTCTGAACGCTTTGTTTATCTCTCTGAAAAGCTCAAATCGGGCATTGTGAAGGTTGCGGGAATATCGAATCCAGCAGGGCACATTTTCCCGTTTTTGTCGTAATAAGACTTAATTGGGGTGTTACATGCCCCAATCATGTCTTATTCTAGACATAATATGGACTTTCCCAAAGATGTCGCTAAAATGATGTCCAGGAGATATCTTATCATAGACAGAGACATGTTTTGGACAAGTTTGTCCAGATATGGACATAAATTGGGCAAGTGTGCTGTCAGGGTAATCACACAATACAGGTATAAATAAAAAAATGTATTCAAAGAAGTATAACTTTCAATAATTTTTAAGAATTTCCTTAAATTCTTCGAAAGTTTTCGCCGAATCCATTTTTATTGCATGAAAATAACAGAAAAACAGTCTTGCTATCTTAAAAATCATACGCTACTTATGAGTTGCCATCGCTAAAAATGAGTTTATCATTGAGGCCTGTTTTCCCCAGTCACAGTATTCTATTTTATTATTCTAAGTATTATAAATGTTATATTATTTTATTATTTTAAAACAATTTTTTATACTTTTGTCGTACTAAAGAACTTTAGATGTAGGTAATCGTTCTGTGAATCTTGCGCCATTTTCTTTCACGAAAATTTATCCTAAAATTCGAACATTTTGCTCTGAATGTAAAGGTAAGTGAACGCTTATAATGTATTTAGAAATTCTAAAAATATGTATGTAAATCATATTTAGTGAATAATTACTCATGTGTTATTTATAAATAAATTATTTTAATCAGAAATCGTATTACTTGAGTAGTTTTTATTCTTGTAAATAAGCATGACGTTGTGATACTATTTAGACAATTTAATTTTACCAGTTGAAAATGTTATTTATCAGATATATATGCCTTGATTATCTGATTAAGACTTACATCTGGTGCAGTGCAGAAATACAGTAAATTATAAATTATTGATTTTTACCCGTTTATACAGAAACTTCAAATGTAGTTAATATTTTGTACAAGCGTTCATTATGCTTGCTCAATTCCTAAGTAGGGATGGACGCGAGACGAGACAGAGATTTACAGCTTTTTTGTGAGACGAGACACACATTTTTAACATTACGCGATAGGGATTTTTGCGAGACGAGACAAGCTTTTACCCAAGTAGCACAACTAGTTCAAAAAACGTTTAAATTACGTTGGAAACACATCTTTTGACGTTAAAAACGTTTTATAAACGTTTTTTGGATTAATTGTGCTACTAGGGTAGGCTATTTTGCGAGACGCGAGACACTTATTTTTCGTCTCGCGTCCATCCCTATTCCTAAGTTCGATTGAGAAAGCGACAAAAGAATAATATATACTACATGAAATGTCTTTATTAAAGAATAATTAATTTAGGGATCGCGCTATAGAGCGTATTTTATCAATTTTCTCCAATATACAGGATATCCCGAAAACACTGAATAATGCGCTTTAATACATCATTTGTTAAAGATTAATCTTGAATTGTTTCAAATAACGTAGGAAATACGACTACGTTCATGAAATATTCATTATAAAAATGTCTTTCTCATTTGTGTATTTAGTTATTTTAAAGTATATTAAAAATCCACTTGTGAAACTAAAATAAGCAATCGTGAATCATGAGAGTAAGCGCTACTTTGTTTTTCCTTCAAATTATATGCATCTATTTTCTTTATGTAAATATGTATCATAGCAAACAAATTAATCATGAGTTCGTACTTGAATTAGTAACACAATTACTACTTAAAACTACATTAAATAACGTTTGAAAGCACTGGGAAGCTTAAGAAATGCCTGATGTATACGTGAAGACTCGAGCATCCGTAGGCCTCTTTGGATGGCTCATCAAAATACACGCGCAGGCCCGTTACTAATTGCGAATGATCACCTTAACAATGCTTGATTTGTCCCCAAATTACCGTTTAGAAATATGGTCGCCTTAGTTTAGTAGCTACTAAATCTATCTGAATAGTAGCCTAAGGGCCATTGTCTTCTAGAGTCCCTTGTATATATCAGGGTGTCTACCACAAAAAGTAAGCTTGATTTCTTGACCTTTTCTTGACTTTTTCTTGACCTTTTCTTGACCATAACAAATACGAAACTAATATCAAAAATGCATCGTGCCAGGGATGCAGGATATGTACTATCCGGCGATCTACGATTGGAGGAAATTTTAGCCACCTGGGGAAATTTTGCAGAAAAATATACAAGTGATTTTGATTTTAACAATGAATTAAAAAATTCTTCGAGTTTTTCTTTTCCCTCCCCATTTTTAAAGCGATTTTTTTCTCAACTTTTTCACTGATGAGCCGTTTGCTTTCAGTTATCTTGGACCAATTGCTATTTAAAAAAAGAAGATTTACCATTGATCGCCGTAAAAAGATTTGCAATGTAGCTTGTACATTGCAAATCTTTTTACATCTATGGTAACACAGAACTTATGGAAGTCTATAATATATCATAAAACTTGGGGGAAATTGAAGTTATTAGCTATGAAACATGGGGATCAGTGATAATTGTAATTGGAATCAAAGTTATTGTTTTTAAAAAAGAAAATGTGGAAAATAATCAAAACACTGCATTTAACAGGGAATGAAGGGATAAAAAAAATTACTCTTAAATCCAACAATTTTAACCTTTTTTTGAGGAGGGAAGGTGGATAACTGATATACTTTTCTCAAGGTTTGAAGATCCATACTTGCCAACTTTTGAAATTCCCAAGGTGTAAAACAACACGCAGTTGACATATTGAACTATTGTCAGTTCACTATACAACTATTTGGCAGACATCATTTTTGATGATTTCTGCTATATAACATGTAAATGACATTTTAAATGAATTTTATAAATAGCAAACGAACAGTATTTTAAAGTTTTCTTATGAAATAAACATGTGAAAAACTTAAGTTTGTCTGTTTGCATAGTTTAAATAGTATAAAATAATAAAATTTACATAACACACTTAATATATATTTCTTAAACAAACAAAAAAAAAAAAAGCTACAGCGAACGGTTTTAATCTTCGCCTCAGGTCGAGAGGGAGAAGAGTGGACACTCAGCAGATGCCCCCCTCCACACACACACCATTGATAAGAGGATAAACAAATCAACTTCCTTTCTCCCAGGAAATTACTCGTGAATCAAAATACAAATTAAGGAAGTTAAGAAAAGATACATAACATAATTTCTCTGACTGAACTTAGCAGAAAAATTTAGAAACTAAGAATTTGAATGAAATGGAAAAAACGTAGTTGAGTCGCAAATCGTGACCTAGTGCTTCATTTCTTGACCTTTTCTTGACTATCGTGACCTTTTTCCCATTTCCTGACTTTCG